>CAKNWT010096850.1:0-14825 GCA_932066315.1 Andricus coriarius | reverse complement strand
TAATTAGGTCGCTAATGCATTGCAGCTCATCACGAAAAGGCAAACTGAATATCAATGTCACGTCATTTTGTGAATTATTGCTAGCAGAGTCTTCATTGCCTAAGTTTTGATTTTGACGGTAGGTGACAGATTGTTCATGACGCCCCCGACGCGTCGAGTACCATTAATTTATAGGATTTACAATGTTGGTATGAGCTGTGCGATCAATTCATGACAATGTTTTTGAATAATGAATATCCGTATGAAATGTGCCGAAACCATTAAGTAATAGTAAGAATACCAAACTGTGTGCCAGAAATTTGTCGCCACTTTTTCATGCACAGCCGTGGGAAGACTCACGTCGCCAGTCGAATTAACGTAGTAAGTGGAATCTCCTTTGATGTTTCTTTCACAAGGTGTTTCATTAATTTACTACAATATTTTGCAGCCTTTTTGAAGAACATTGAATCTTCTGATATAATATCAGAATATAAATCACAACTGTCGCCATGTCTCATGACCGTGAGATGGGTATACATATTAATAAAATTATTTGAAACAAATACGGGACTGTTTTTGACTTTTCTGGAATATTGTGTAGGGGTCTCGTATGACTAAGAATTTTCTACAATATTCTGAAATGTTTCAGAATATTCTACAATACTGTTGAAAATATGGATCCTTTTGAAATATTATGGAATATTCCCGAATTCTTTACAGTGGCATAGAATTTTATTGAATACTACTGTAGATGGTTTCAGATTTTAGCTTCTTGCAAACAATTTTAGAATATTCTATGACAAAAATGCTAAAACATTCAAAAACATTCGAGAATATTCTACATACGTCAAGAACATTTCAGAATTGACAGCAAATTTTGGAAATAGAAAAATGTTCAAGAAATTTTCAGAAAACTATGAAATATTCTAGAAGGCTCCAAAAGATTTCAGAATATTCTAGAAAAACCTTAGAAGATTCTAATTAGAATTTCGAATCTTTTAAACATTACATATCCAAAAATTATGAAATGATATTCCTATATTAGAAAGAATTGTTATGCAAAAAACACTAAAAGCTTAACCATTTGATTAATCTAGGTAATATATATGGCAAGTACCTAACCAAATTGTCAACTTATAGGGGAAATTTTCATAACAGTACTCTCAACTTTAAATATGCATAAGTTATCAGCGCGGAAAGCCGGTAGTGAAACTGCCGTAGTTAAAATGCTGTCTCTTCTGTATTAGAGTAATAAAATTTAAATGATCAGTTATCTCACTGGAAATTGTACTCGTATAGATGAATTGATAAAAATATGAATTCTTTGTCTTTTAAGCTACTAGAAAGATAGTAGAACGCGCAGAGAAGTTTATAGTTATGAAATCGTGAATTAAATGAGAGCAGGGGAAAGGTGCCCATAGGGATTCGGAAAGCTCTAAACTCGTACAGATGCTCATTTTAAATTAACCTGAAAAGTTTGATGCGTAGAAAAAAAGTCAACCCCTTCGGTTATTTAAAACTAGAACGAAAAAATATATGGAGATCCGCATGAAAAAGACTCTTGTGACCGTTTATAGTTTTGAAGATATTCGCGTTTTACTAACTCAGAGTAAAAATAATTATTTTCGGGTTTGAGTAGGGAATGATACTAGGATCCATACTAAATCTATTTTCACGATATTTATGTCCCGTATCATCGTTTTAAAATAAATGTTTTATCCAAACAAAAATGCTAATTTTATTTAAGCCAATAAGTTTCAGTAAGAAAATGAAATCAAATTCCTTTTGACTCAAGATTTACAAATAAAAATAATTTCTGCTAGAATCTCTTAACATACTGTGATGAAATATTCTAATACCTTGCTTTCAGTTATTAAAAAGATTGTAACAATGATTTTCTGCTTGAATTAAATATGCTGAATAAAAAGAAGACAAAGCAATGACTACCATTTGCATTTTTCGATACTAATGTCCTTAAAATTTCAGGTCCGATATCTCAATAGCTTTCCAATATGCAAATATAAGTCTTTAATATTTTCTGCACAGGAAAAGTAGTGGATAATCACTAGTCATAACATTAAAACTTTTCTTGCGAGTATTTCACCTCCCACGATGAATGAATGGCGTCCAACTTTTTGGATATCCTTCCTTGGTTCTTGCTTTTTTCTATCCCATGATTTGTGTTTTTGCATAATCTTCAGAGTTGTTATTTTTACTTAAAAAATAAATGGTAATGTAATTAGTCGGTCGGTGGGCCGTTATCGACAGCGATGTACAGCTTATCTCTAATTAATTATAAATGTTACAGTCTTTTGTTTCAAATTAAAAATAACTGAATGTTCCTCAGAAATAATGATAATCTAAACGTATTTTAATGTAATGTTAGGGAGTTTTCCTCTACGAAAGTACATTATATTCCTACCTCGGCACTTATTCAACTAATTTATATTCGAAAGACAAATTATAACTAAATTACCTAATCCTAAGTCTTAAATTCAAGTTTTGTTACATGCGTTTTTTGACAAATCTTATTTTTTAAATCAGTTCATGAAGGGCTGAAACCGCCCATCAAAAAGAGTGCCGTAAGTGAACGGATATACTGATACTCTTTCTTTGTTCTTCTACCATGATAATGATTCTTTATGATTTTTTCTCATCCTATGAGAACAACTATAATAGCAAGAATAATATCGAAAATCTTATTCCCAGAAAATCAGAGAGACGATCAAAAGATCAATCAATGTGTCTTGCTGCAACGAACAACTTTTTGAGTTGCAGTAATGTTATGTCACAAATGTTTTGTTCCTCAACAGATCATTCGTAGCGACCTCCTAATATTCGAAAGGTTTTCCTCAGAAAAACAAAGCAAATCATTTTGTTTAAAAATTAAAAAATGGTATTGGTCGGAGATGAAAAGTTATGCAAGTTTTTTCAATAGGGCAATTGATGAATTTTGAGGACGCGAACAAGTACATCAGATAAAGTATTGCTGTTCTTTGATTATGAAAGAAAAAAATTTTCTGCAAATTTCCAAACGCAAAAAGAAGCACTTCTAACTGGTCAATCTAGCACAAAAATGTTATCAGACTTGGGCATCAATTGGAGCTACAATTATTCCAAATACAAGAACCCGAATCCCTTTAATATTTTTAAAAAGTAGAGAAAAATGTAAAAAAAATGAGTTTTTTCCAAATTGCTTCTTTACAGTCAATCTGAAGTCCAAAGCACCTGTATAAACATGAAAGTTTATACGAATTTTCAGCAAATAATTTTTTTTTAATCAAAAATTCTAGTTTATTTATTAGACTTTTTTTAAAAGTTCTAGAATTTTGTGGAATTTTATGTGATAGAAAATTGTGTACTAGAATAATTTTACGATTTTTTCGGAAAACCAATCTTGAAAATTGGGGAATACTTTACAATATTCCTGATTTTTCGAGAATAGATTAGAGTTTTATTGTTTAATCTGGAAATGTTCTACAATTCTGATTTCGCTTGATATTTGTATACCTTTTTGGAAGGTCCTAGAAAGTTCTGTAATATTTATTACTTATCTATATAATATTAAAGACTGTTACAGATTGTTCTTCCACCTTCTAGATTAACGAGCATAGAACATTTTAGTTTTCTGAGAATTTTTAAATATTTTTCTTTCCTACAAAATTCTGCCCAAATTTTTGAAGGTTCTTCATCTCTTATAATAATAAGGAATCTTATAGACAGTTTTTGCATGGAATTTTCTTGAGTGATCTTTAAATATCCGGAATATTCTTCTTTCTGAAACATTCTACAATGCTATATTATTTTATGGAATATTCTAGGATGTCTTTCAATGTAATATTTTGTACGTAAATATTACTATTGATATCGTTCATGGAGACTTTAAAAAATTGTAGAATACTATAAAATATTCTGGAATCTTATATACCCTCAAGTAAGGATTTCAAAGGATTAAATTTAAAAAATGGTAATTTTTCTTATGATTGAAAAACTGATATTCAAACAAATATGACATTGCAAAATCAATTTTTTATTTCAATTCCGAGCAATTTGAGAATACCCTGAAGAAGATTGGATTAAACAAAAGGCATCCAACATTTCCGTAACCAAAACTAAATTATCCCCATTTTTCGTATTTGTTATCCACATATTTAAGATGAGAAAATTCTAACATAGTCAATTTTATTTATACAATATCAATTCTAATTGCCTCAGATTTTTATGAGCGAATAAAAAATCTTAAGGTCGTAGCTTGAACAGTTTCTTTTAGGCGTGGTGAGATACGGACAGACACTGTCACAAGATTATAAGGGTTTCCTACGAAATTCTAAAAATATTCGAATTTTTTATATTTTTGTTAAATCTCTCTACTGAAATGCTTTTAGGTCTTATATTTAATGGAGAATTTGGAAACGTTTAAACCTATTTCACCTAATTCTCGATTATGAATTGCTGAAAAAAACTCTTCTTTATCTCAAGTGAGCTCAAAAAATTGGGGCTTTTGAAAGCTCACATCTTAAGTCTTTTGAAGCATCGAACACCCTACTACAGACATAATAGAATTTTAAACTATTTCTGATTTTTTCTAAATGGTAGCTCATACATTTGTCATAAAAGCTTATTTAGAAGTATGGTTAGGACGGCTTTCGTCTTTAGGGATCCATTACATAATCCGAGTGAATCCGCATCGAATGAATTTGTGCAGCCAGAATGAAAAGTTTTACAACCACCAAATTTAGCGTCGACTTTATGGGAAAAGTTCACTGCCTAAAGCTCAGTCCTCGTATCTGGCTTTTGCGGGCAAGACTTCTGCCATGAATTATTATATTGTCGGCGCGCCATTTTCTCTCCAATTAGCAAATTCTCAAGTACTTCTCTTCTAAGCCGACTTCGCTAGAGCAATATTAATGTTGCTCAAAGAGCACGGTATAAACAGTAAAATGTACATACACATTGCATGAATAGGAATTATAAATGGTAATTATTCAGCAATTATCATATTAATGTTCTTGAAATCTTCAAGCTTATTGATACTAGAATTTTATAATTTTTAACATGAAGTATTGTAATGAATGCTTAATCATTCTTGTCCAGAGAAATTAAAACATATTTATCTGTTTAAACTCTCTAGAAATGCAATATTTTGATATATAACTGAAGAACTGTAAATGTGGTGAGGGGAAGTTTGTTATTCACGCCGGTGAAGCAGCTAAAAGACATTACGACGAAACACGCGTTAGTGCAATATTCTCTGTATTTATTGCGCAACGCGGTTCTATTTACAGGTATTACGAAATGGGCAGTTTAATGGTCCACGAGATAGAATTAAAAATGGATACGTGTTGAAGAAGGAAACGGAAAACTCGAGAAAGACTGCATTTGAACTCGAGGATTGCGACAGGATTTATTTTTACAACAAATATTTATTATTATATTTACAGAAGATAAAATATGGTCCAGCTCTATCGACTGGTTCTATTCTTAATCGGACAAACTTTTTTGGAGGAAATTTAACCTTATGCGAAAATGATAGACTTCAAAGTATATGATTTATCAGTCGATATACAGGGTAACATACTTCATCGTTTTCATTCAAAGTGACTGATGAGAAATACTAACAGGTACATGCGTTATGTTAATTAATCATTCTGACCATTTAATGAACACTAATCTTCTGTATATAATGACTGAGAGCTGTTCAAATTATGGTTAAAATATGATGCTTAATTGATTTTTTTGAGGATGGGCTCAAGTTATCAGGACATTTATTTTATTATTAAAAACTTTTTCTTTAGTATGTAATTATTTTATACTTAATTGGCAAAAAACTGATTCTTAAGAAGCTAATGTTATGAATAACTTAATTTATGAATTATAAAATTTATAATGCCCTACAATTTCATCATGAATTGATCATGATCGTCTTTCCTAGGCTACGTCTAAGTTAGTGAATACATTTCAATATGTCAGTTTATTTTAGGGACAATAAATTGTTTTTTATTAGTTTTTAGTTTTTTTGTCAAAAATTTGGTATAGGAAATTCGGATATTGTTTTTCGAACTCTCGGAAGCGATCGGAACGCAAACGGTAAAGGAGGATAAGACGTCAATAATTGCGGCTGTCTCAAACGGCCGTTTACTACTTGCCTCTGACACAAGCAGCATTGGGGAATACTGAGCCATCCGTGGTAACTCTAACCAACTATATAATATATAGGTGTCAATTTTTTTTTCAAAAAGGACTTTGTCAGAAAGGTTCGTTTTTTTTGCTACAGTTTTTGATAAAGTTATGCAGTTGTTCAGAGTTGCCATTGCTGGCCCAACGTTCCCCCAGTTGATGGTATGCCAACCGGTGGTATGGAAAAAATTCTAAAAAAAGTATCCTAGTAATTTATTTATTCTCAAATGTGAAATTAAATGTTTTATATATATTTTTTCTGAAAATGTGAAACAAAAAAAGCCATACCTGAAAAATAAGTAATTAAAAATTGCTTTCAGCAATTAGAAATGAGAGATCCAAAAACAAACCTCTTATACATCAAGTCAGCTTTTTTCGATACTGGTCTGCTATAGGCTGCATCCATATGTTCCTACAACAAAATATACAAACATTATTTAATGGGTGTAATTGGATATATTTTAAAGAGAGGACGAAATCTTGCCTCAGCAAAATACAATGCAAATACAATAAATAAACAATATATGGGTGATTGCGTATATGGTTCTATCGGTTTCATAACTGTAATGATAATGTGTATTTAAAAAAGTATAATAAGGGCTATCGACGAGATACAATCTTTAATCCTTTAGAAAGTCCCTAGAAAGATTACAATTATGAGATATGAAGTACTCTGTTTTGAAGCACAGCAATATATCAAAAAACGATTTTTTAAATTGTATTCGAACAGATATTTTGATAGGGAAATTTTGTAAAAAAAATAGAAAAGAAATACATGAAAATTTTAATGCGTTACCTTTCTACAGTTGAATTTAAAGAATAACGAAAGCCATTTATGATTATGTGAATGTTTAATTTCAATGTAACATAACTTCTTGGTGGCCGGTGAATTTTAATTTCACGGCAATTTTATATAAAATACGTTTCTGCGTTCTATGTGCTTGAAGCATTAATGAGTTGTTTGAGTTAAATTTCTTTTTACGCTGTTGGCTGGAGCGTAAGCTTCTTATTACAATATCCTATGCCAATGCAGAAATGCAAGTAGCCAGCTTTGATACATTTTGATTAGTTGGGAGGTAAATGCTGTTATTTTATGTAATTAATCTATCAATTAAAATGTCTTTAAATTAGCACACTCAACAAATAAATAGAAACAGCTTCGGGGTTTCAATTTTTTTCAGCTCATTTTCTTAGAAGCACATATCGAAATGTAACTATGTTTGCTGTCCTAATCAATGTAAAAATTGAAAAAAATTTAAATGCTTTCAAAATTCGTATCGCTTGGAATAATTTAATTTCATTTTAAGTTTATTTAAGTAAGCTTGTTACCGTGTTATGGTTCATAATGTGTAATTTAAAAAAAAAAGATAATTTGTTTAAAATTTCATTAAAAATCTAGTAAAGTATAGAGTATGGTTAGAGTTACTCCATCCAGTTAAACGTAGTCGACGACTTTATTTTTAATAATTATACACATTATTATTCTCAGAAAGTTATAACTTTTTTTCTTCAATTAAATATTAAGAAATTTGTTAGTTAATATTATAATTAAATGCAATTTATAGAGTGAATAAGGTATTCAATCAATAAGGTCATTATTTATCGGGATTAAATCATTTTACAAATCGAATGTGTGGAATGTTAAGTGATGACTATTGAATTTCACATCATTCACAACAAGCTCATAGAATCTGATAAATATGAGAAACATTATCACGATCCAATGCAAACGAAATTTTAATTACGTTCAGCTTAGCTTCCGTGTACAAACTGTGCAACAGCTCAGCAATGAAGCGCCGCGCCGCGCGCCGCTGCAATATATGCAGTGGTGAAATAATTCTCAAAGTCACAATTTTACGGTCTTCGAGTCCGCCCTTTTCTACCATATTGTCTCCACTTTGCATACTATAAGTTATTTCTCACTATCCTCATTTTGAGTTTGTTATCTTTTTGGTTCACTTTATGATGCGTAAGATATTGCACTGGAATTCAATTAAGTCATCCAACGTCGTTTGGCGCTTTGATCAAAAGTATTAATATCAGAATATAAAATGATATAAATATAAACAAAAGAATATACACTGTTTAAATGCTGCTCGGAATCAGGGAAAATGAAGGACAAGTATGGTTAGTTTAGATAGATGGTTTATCATAATTAAGGATGCTATTCATACCGCAATTGACAGGGATCGGGTGAGCTGCAAAAGGGGGACGAATCTGTGTCAATAGTGACACGAATAGCCACTTTTTCCCCGTTACTATTAGTGGTACGAATAGACACTCCATATAATAATAAAAAACAAATTTTGTGAGTCAAGACTTAATAATAGTTAAGCTCTTTTTGGCCCAAATGGCGAAGAAAGTGTTAAACTTGGTGTCTGTGTTTTTTGTTATCTAACCAAAGTTTTAGTCAAATTCAGACAATTTTTGTTGTACCGCTGCGCAGTGGGGGCCAATTCACAGAAACCTAGCCAATATGGCAGACAAGTATATGCTAAAAAATTATTGGATTTTCATGAAACTTAGTATAAGGGGATTTTTGAAGTTGCTGGTTACGAATCCAAAGACAAAATTTCAGGAAAAATGGCGTATTTAATATGGAGGACCCAATATGGCGAAAATTGTTGGAAAAAACTTCAGTCAATGTAGCTGAATTTTAGAGAGTGAGAGAAACAAGAGATGAAGAGCTTTTTTTTGTAGCATGAATTCTCACATTAAATAAAAACTAAAATTCCGAATACCTACGCTCGTTTGGAAAATACTGCATTTTGAAAAACTTTTTGTCAATTTTTGAGAATACGTAGATCATCTTGGAATAATCGTAACAAATCAAAAAAGAATTTGTTGGTGAATTGTCAAATCACTTATCAAATAGCTGGTTATTTCTGATGGAAGAAAGTGAAATGAAAATTAAGGAGTTTAAAATAAATCTATAAATTGATTAAAATAAAAACAATAGCAAGATTATTCATCCTCATTATTACAATAATTCGATTCGCTTTTAATTGATTCAACTGTAAAGTTGCTAAGGTTTTTCTTATCGGCTTCAATATTTAGTATAATTTTTAAATAATTCTCACAATACGAGTAACAAATTATTAAAAATTATTGTTTTCCAATACATAAGAAATATTCTAAATAAGAGTTATAGGGTTTCGTTTTTAACCCATTTCCTTCCTCTGTTATCTCTCCATTTCTCGATTTTCCCTACATTTTCCCACAAAAAAATGATCCATATTGTTAAATTTTTAAGCAAAAAGATGAATTTTCTACAAAACACATATATTTTAAACGAAATAGTTGAATCCGTATGAAAAACATACGAATTTGTTAAATAGTAACGTTGCGTATACGCAACAGAAGAAGGAAATGGGTTAAGGTTCTATGTGACTGCCAGGCCGAATAAAATGTTCTCTTTTATTAACCCATATCTTTTATTTCGGATTTCAATTTTGTGCTTGAAAATAGAAAGATTTTGTATTTTGTCATTTTTGGTTGAATCCCTTCCTGAAGGTCTAAAACGTTTCTATTTTGAACCGCAAAATAAAATTCCATAATACAAAATGGGGGTTAATACGGAAGAAACGACTAGGACTTGAAAAGGCCCAAGTAGCGCTACAGGCCTCTATCTCAGTATATCCCTGAATATATATTTTAAGACCCCACAACTTTTGTTCAAAATATTTGTTCTTATTTTCCGTTTTCAATGTCAAGAATTTGAAAAAATGTGTTTTATGATTACAAAAGCATGCATCAATAGAAGGAAGGCACATAAAGTTCAGCATTTCGTTGTTCTTTCTATCAAATAATAATTCAATCTATAACCTGCAATAGTTGTGGTGGTAGAACACTACAGCAAGAACATAGATTTTCTTTACGTTTTCATCATTTTTCGTTTCAAGTTAACGATTATTTGCATCAAGATCATTCGTTTATTGATATAAAATAAATTATAATTACCAACTTTATAACACTGAAAAATATTTAATTTACTTTCAGCTGTCAAAGACATTTTTTATATTTAAAATAGATAAATTTTCAAACTTTTGGTGTTTACCCGAATATAACCCTGCAGAACAGTGCGTCTTACTCAAACGAGCTTTATTTTCAAAGTTTCAAACTGGAAAATAATTGCAGGTATAAGGTGCAGCAGTGCTAACATTTCACGGCTTTTTCAATTGAGCAAGCGTCGCGTAACGAACGAGGGACGAAGATCAATCTGTTTTCTCCCTTATTTCGCCATTACGTGACGCCTGCCTAGTTGAAAAATTCGCGGTCCTTTAAATCTACTGATAAGGTGTCCGGACCCATCTAGGCTAAAATTAAACCTTCGGACCTCGACTACAAGTCCATGAAATGGAAACTTTATTTTTAGAATTTTGCGAGCTTCTTGGAATTTGAACTCATTGTGTGCAGCGCTACGTTGGTACTAATTTATATACCCTTCAAATAGATGGTGCAAATTTGTTTATAATTCACACATTCACTATTAGTTTGTTACTGAAGAGTTATGTCATGAAGCCTTTCGTAGACTAGAATTTAATTGAGATGTTCAACCTTTCCCTGTTTATTTTGATAGCATAGACTGGAAACCGGAATTCTATTCAGTGAATCCACGTATATAATAGATTATGTTGTGAAAGGGAACGATAAATTATTGAAGAAAGTAATTAAAAGAGGGAAGTTCTCGATTATGGGCTACTGTTCCAGGGAACAATATTGAATCTTTTCCTCTGTGTTTCAAGGTCGATATTCGACTAATGATTGAGAGAGAAATACTTATACGTGTGCGATTGTTTTTTATTTCGTCGTTTGATATAATTTACAGTTGCCTATTTCGCATTTATTTTAAAAAACACGCTACAAATTCTCTTTTCAATAATTAGCTTTCATTATTAGAAATTTTCATCCCTTTGGATGAAAAAAATTTAAGTCATACACAATTCTGTTAATTAATATTATGTATTCATACTGGAAATTGTTTGTACAGCCCTGACTGTTTACTTTCGAGCGACTCCCGCATTAGTTCCAAGGCCATTGTAGGCTATGCTTGAAACCGCCCTTATATCGGGATTCCAGTGTATGTATGGAATATTTAACATATTTTATAGTAAAGAAGGTGGAAATTAAAGTTCGCTAAGCCTCGCAAGACTCACTCTGTATATTAAATATTCAACCTATTAGTAACTGGAGTGCTAAGAATCTGTGCAAAAAAGTAACTTGTGTCTCAAAAAGATGTTGTAGCCAAATTACGCTTGGGCGTGAGTTTTTCCTCATGCCTTTTTACACCCTTAAACTGAACCAGTGATAATTAATTAATCGCTGACCAGCGCGCGGTTGAGGGACGAGTGTGTTATTTGAGTAAGCAACACGTGATATCTAGATTGGTCTGAAATCTATCCCTTCTCCTACACATCTCTTACTTACCCTTATTATATATAAAATCATTGATCCCCGGTAGCATGACGAAGCTAGAACCGTATGAGTTACGCTTACACCAAAAGGGATTTTGTTTGATGCTATAATAATAAAAATTTCCGAGTGTGCAGGAAAGAGTCAGAAACACTGGGACATGTTCTCAGTGGATGCTCAAAGTATGCACGCTACGGGTACATCGAGAGATACAATGCGGCTCTAAAAGTTTTATATTACCATCTTAGGCACTTCTATGGTGTTGATCTATTGCCCCTCTTGCCATACGCTCAGGGGGAACTCGAGTACGTTGTGGAGAATGATCAGTGTAAGATCTACTGGAATTTCTCATTCTCCACCACTCGACGTATCTGTGCTACGAAGCCTGATATTGTCCTCCAAGATCTGAAGACCAAGATCATTTACGTGTTGAAATTCTCGGCATCAGCCGATGGTAATGTCACGACCAACACGTAGAAAAGAGTCCGGCCGCTGTGACTGGAAAGTCCTGCCATTATTAGAAAAAAAAACGAAAGATAAAGCTTATATCGATTCCAGGTGAAAGATTCGCTGCAACGAAAAATAACCTTGCCGGTTAAACTTTACAGGAATCGAAGATAATTTCCCATTTTTAATCTTGCCTGGATAATCTTTCGCCTCATTATCGCTCCATTTTTATTCGAAAAGAAACAAGAATTACGATGCCAGCGCTATCTACCGTCTTTTAATTAAATTAAATTGGAGCAGAATAGCGATTCCCGGCTGTCAGTTGCTTTTTGGTTAGCGGTATAAAATAAGTTCTAGTTCTTTTACAATCGCCTAATCTATTTCAGAGGAGATTGATAAGTAAAAACAAAGTTTTAATTGTCTGTTCTGTTACCATTTCTATGTTCTATACCCAAATTTACTCACTGCAGTGTGACGAAGTAGATTAAATCAGAATTATTCTCCTAACCTCGCTTAAACTTTCACCGAAATACATTCCGATTTTAACCGTTCCAAAATTTACCTGCAACACATTTTAACTATTGCATTTTCTGAGTCTTATTATTTTAAAATTAATAAAGAAGTAATCGTATAGTTGTTTCAAATCTGGTGTCCTGATTTATAGCTCGAATCCACTCATACTTTGTCGTTTTCCCATTGCTGCTAAGGGCTTAGCAGACGACAGCTTTTATTCTATCGTAGGATAATCTTTCGCCAAATAGCATGTAAACTTTATGAGCGGAAAATTTTACATGCAACAAAATTTAACTTAAGTTTTTTCTGTGATAGCATGAATCGCCCATTCAGCAGATTAACGCTAATACAACATATACGAACACAGCAGTTTTAGCGTGGCTCTAGGAAATAGCATTGGATTACCTTTGTCCCCGATTTCAAGTACAAAAACTATGTTGGCTTGATAATCAATTCCATTAAACGCAGCTCAGTTAGTGGAAAAGATTTTCCCTTCAGTATTCGGCAGATAAGCCGGTTCGTGTGGCATAGGGAAGCGTCTTCTAACGTAGTAGAAAATTCCTGCTAAAACTGCAGTGTTCCACAGCCGTGTTGGCTTAGCGTAACTCACGTTAAGTTCGCATGGCTCACCGACACTAATTCCGCGTTATTTTTTTTCTCCGTGAAGGAGGAAGAAAAACGGGCCAAATATCAAGCACTTCTTTTCGAGCTGAGCAGGCTGTACCAAGGATACATTGCCCATATTGTAGTTCTCATAATCGGCTGTCTTGAAGGTATGAAAGTTCTATTTCTAAGCCAACTCAACAAGAATCCGGCTTGCCAGAGTCAGGCTCATTCCATCGCGAAACAGATGCAAAAGGCTGTTCTTCTGGATTCACTTCATCTGGTCCGTTAACACTTTTGCTCATAACATTCTACAAAGGTTGGTAGCTCTAAAAAAGTATCTAGAGGTGAAACCTTCATCTCCAACTATCTTGTCTGCCGCGTAAGGTCATCCACGGCTAGAGACCTGATTCCAAGGAACAGTGTTGCACGATGTTATCTCGCGTAAATTTCCCGCTCTTGCTTACCTTCTAGGATAGAAGGACCAGAAGTGGATGACGTACACGTTCCAGTTGCGTCGGGATTGGTTGCTTTAAGAAAACATGATCGTAGCTTTTAGAGTCTACAACTTCTCAAATTAGACGCTTTCGCTAAAGGACTCAGATTGGTTCTGAAGAGTTCTCTTAACTCGGCAAACAAGATCAGGGCAATCAACACCTATGCCATCCCTGTCCTCACGTACTTCTTTGGGCTCATAAAATGGTCGAACACCGACATCGAACGGTTGAACAGAATCATCCACGTAGAAATGACGAAGCACCGAATGCACCACAGTAATTCGGCGATTGAAAGGGCAGCTCTAACATGAGATAGAGAAGAGAAGATGTCAGGAAACTGTGTGAGTCTCAAGTCATACAGTTGCGAGACTATTTTAACATCAAGCGAGATGTTACGCTTTACAACACCATCTGTAAAGCTGATCTTGACTACACGCCCTTGAATTTGTCTTCATAGGAGACCTTGAATATCAGGGTAAAAACCATAGAAGAACTAGAAACGCAATGGAGACAGAAAGCCATACACGGCGAGCACCCCAAAACGTTAGATCAACATGAAGTGAATAGTGAAGCATCCAATATTTGGCTGAGAAAGGGCCTCCTGTTTCCAGGAAACGGAAGGATTTGCCATTGCGATGCAGGAAAGGGTTGTCAGCTCCAGAAATTATCGTAAACACGTGCTGTATCAAGACGTAGTTGACCGGTGCCGATTATGGGGAGGTAACAACGAATCCATCGAGCACAATATTGATGGTTGTCGCTAGGACTCTTAACAGAATGGATGCCTTTCTACAGATACATTCCAATGCCCGTTTTAGAAAATGAAGATTACATCTTATATTTGGATGTTACTATCCAGACGGATCATTAAATCCGAGCCGATCGACCAAGCATCGTAATGCGAGGAAAAAAAGGTGGAAGAGTCTACATCATCGACTTCGCTCGCCCACTTAAACAAAATTTTCAGGCAACATATATAAACAAGATTCACAAGTATAGCGAGCTAAGGCATGAAGCAAAGACAATATGGAGGAATGTGAAACACGCATTTGTGATTTCGGCTACAGGCAATGTGCACGCAAGAAGCACTGAACATCTTGAACATTTAGGAGTCAGTAGGTTACTGGCAGCAGCTCAGAAGGCAGTTTTATTAAACACCTGTCGCATTGTAAGAAACTTCCTAGACCATTAGGAAGC
>CAKNWT010096817.1:0-18794 GCA_932066315.1 Andricus coriarius | reverse complement strand
CAAGGATTTTTCCAGGTTTTTTTTTCAGGTAGAGAAAAATTCAAGGATTTTCCAAGTTTTCAAGGATTTCCGGGATGCTAGACACCCTGTTTTAAAATAGTTTCAAGTTTCACAGACTTGTTTAATATCCATTATACAAATAAAAAATCAAGATCATGAACTTTTTCATTACTTTTGTCCTAAGAAAGTCCTGCTGCAACATTATGTATTGTAAAATTTTCTAGTACATTCGTCCCATCAACATTTTTTCATGGAAAGACCATTTGTTTTCTTTTTCGGAACGTAAATTTGAATTCGTACATATTTCGAAAAAAATAAGGTGGGAGTGTTCTAGTACTTTTGCACTAAAAATAAATAACGACTCAAAATTTCCAAATAAATTGAATTGGACTTTTCTAGTACTTTAGTCCCATTCTAAAATTTGAAATTATTCAATTTTTAATGCTTGGTTCTAAAATTGTTTCATGAAAATTGATTTTTTAGTTTTTCATTCTTGATGTCACAAAGGTGCAAATTTAAAATCCTACCATTTTTAAAGTTTTGTTTCTGAATCATTAAATGCTGCAGCATTCCAATCGACAATTACTAAATAGTAAAATAGTTAAATTTGTAATATGTAATACTACTAAATGTTTATTTTTTAAGGTTTCGTGCTGAGATTTTTTAAATGTTGCATAACAAACATTTTCTCTGGCAAACGCTTGAAACTGAGAATGTTGCTACCAGAAAAGTTGAAAATATGTCCGTTTTAAACGGGACTTGTTTTAGTAATAAAGTACCCGAAAAGTCCTACTTATTTTTTTTTAATTTTCACCAGTCAATAATAATTTTTGAGACAAAAGTAGAAGAAAAATTCTATTTTAATTTTTTTATATCTTTAAAAATGTTCGTGTTATTTAGTATGTCCTAAAAAGTATTGATAAAATAGGACTCTCGCATATTAAAAAAATAGGTGGAACTTTTGGGGTACCTTAGTCCCAAAAAATGTCTGGTAAAACTGGATATATTTTGAGCTTTTTTGTATATTATTCCCATTTAAGCAACACCTTCTTGGAACATAAATAATACAGACACTTTAAAACATTTTGAACAGAAATAAAATTGAAATTTGCAATTACTTTTTGTCACAAAAATGATTAAGAAATTTTCAGAATTATGAAAAAAATTAATTTGCACTTTTCCTGAACTTTTTACTTGAAATAATAGTGGCGAAGCTGCACAAATTTTTATTTTTTTTATTTGTACTTATTAATACTTCAGCAATACTTTTTCGGGATATGAATCGCATTAGTACTGTAAAAATTTTGAAAAGATATAAAATTAACTTTTCGGAAGTTTGTTCTCAAAACATTCTGGTGAAGAAAAACATACTACGTTTTTAATGAATAAACTATTAAATCAATGAACCTCGTTCAAAAGCAGATATTTTGTTGATTATATGGTATATAAATTTGAGTTAATAAAAGATTTGCTCCCGAAAGAGGTTTAATCCCATTATTACTTGTAAAAATTAAAATTGTTTTAATAATTAATTGAGAATTTTAAAATTTTTTGGTACTACGTCCTATTTTAGCAGTAATTTTTGGGACCTAAAGCCTATCAGCACTTGTAAGAATTTCTTTAGTACGCTGGTCCCTATTTGTACTTTAAAAAATGTTTCAGACAGGTTAGTACTCAGGTACTTGTTTGTCTTATACTCTGTATTTATATAATACACACTTAAATATTAACAAATAAGAAAAATGATAGGATTTTTGAAATTAGATGAAAAAGGTTAGGGTTTTGCAACAGATGAAATCCTTGATCTCGTAATTTGTAATATTATTACCCTTTTGGATTAGACTTGATAAACAAATTATTTCATCCGACTTTCAAAAGCCATATACTTTTTTAAATCTCATTATACATTCGCGAATTTTTGTGAAGATGCTTAGAAAGTATTTGACTGTTTATAATTCTTAAAATAATCAATAAATATTTAAGAGAGCAAGATAAAGTGCCCAGTCTTCGTCAACTTAAGCAAGTTGACTTTTCAAGTTTTTCAACCTATAGGAAATTATATGCGATTTCTAAAATGGGTCATAATTTCACTTTGCAATTGCAATTTCAAAGTGATTATTATTATTAAATACGTGTTAGATGGAAATTGCTTGAACCAGAGTTGTCTACCCGGTGTTGACCTAATGCGACTTAAGCAAATTAATAATATTTATTTATTTAGAAGATGTTGGATTTTGTTGGTAGACTCGTCTAAGATAGATAGCAAGATAGATTGGACCAGTATATCAAAAAAATTCAACATCTTCTAATTAAATTCTTAACTGAACAACATCAATTAACATCAGCTAATTATAAATCACGATTGGAAGATGATACAACAATGAGACAAACCAACTATACAGATGGATTCTTCTAAACAATTTGGAAATGGGGATCTTGTCAACAGTCTTGGACCAGTATAACAAAAAAATGTAACATCATCTAATTAACTTTTTAACTGATCTACATCAAGTAACATCAACTAATCATACATTAAAATTGGAAGATGATACAACAATGAGACAAACCAACTATACAGATGGGTTCTTCCAAAGAATTGGAAATGGGGAAATTGTCAACAGTGACCAGTATAACAAAAAAAATCTAACATCATCTAATTAAATTCTTAACTGGTTAACATCAATTATCATCAGCTAATTATATATCACGATTGGAAGATGATACAACAATGAAACAAACCAACCATACAGATGGGTTCTTCCAAATAATTGGAAATGGGGAAATTGTCAACAGTGACCAGTATAACAAAAAAAATCTAACGTCATCTAATTAAATTCTTACCTGGTCTACATCAATCAACATCAGCTAATCATACATCACAATTGGAAGATGATAAAACAATAAAACAAACCAACTATACAGGTGGGTTCTTTGCAAATAATTAAAAATAGGGAAATTGTCAACAGTCTTGGACTAGTATACAAAAAAATCCGACATCTTCTAATTGAATTCTTACCTGGTCTTCATCAATCAACATCAGCTAATCATACATCGGAATTGGAAGGAGATACAGCAATGAAACAAACCAACTATACAGATGGGTTCCTTCAAAGAATTGGAAATAGGGTAATTGGCAACAGTCTTGGACCAGTATACCAACAAAATCGAACATCTTCTAATTAAATTCTTAACTGGTCAACATTAATGAGCATCAGCTAATATTCATTCATGTATGCAATTTTAAACATTTTATGTCATAAGATGTTCGAGTTGATACCCTCAGAAATGTTAATCATAAGAACAAATATTCTTTAACTTTTAAGCTACGTACGTAGTGTCTTCATATAAATTTTGCTTATCCCTTATGTTTAAAACAAATTCCAACACTGGTTTTTTAAATAATTCAAAACACCCAATGTCTACAGCTATCCAGTGATGTCCACTCCTTCCTACATAAATCTATCAATTGGTGATGGCTAGGGTCTTGGTGATAACTGTATGCTTGACCTTAATCAAAGCATTTTCTAACTTATCAAACGATAAAATCTTTCGAAATCACAAGATGGATTGATAATGAACTTTGAACTATATCATAATGGCTTGCTAATCGCGAGCAATATGATACTTAATTCATTTTCCGCTTGGGACTAAAGCTGCACGATCGATTGCTCAACTTTCGAGCAGCTTTCCACCATCATCCAATTACTAGAGCAAACGCGCGTAAAGCCAGTAATCCCTTCCTCGATGAAAAAAGGGAATCTAGGCGGACACGTGACACAAAGAAGTGGGAATTCAAATAATCCGATTACACTATGAGTAATGTCGGAGCAGAACTGCGAAAAGGAAACAGGATTTGTTTGAAATGATTTATCCTTAGCATCCGTATGTAATTTATGAAATGTAGCTTTCTATTCTTTTAAAACACAGTAAATGCCAGTTGATCAATTTGATCTTGAAATATGATCAAAATTATATGCAAGGCTTTTATACAGATTTTTGATTTTGTATTTTAACAGCAAATTGTGCATCAGAATGATCCGATTCTCGAGATCAATTGCCAGTCATCAATTTTTATGAGTAGCAACTGTCGAGTGTCATTTGTTATGTCACATCTAAAGAAATACTTTTTGAAGGTAATTAAATCATTTCCAGAGTTGAATATTCGTTTTTTTGTTGTTGAAAGATAATGTTTTTAAGAAAAAATTTAACTATTCTGGTTAAAGCTTTATCATTTTAATCGGAAATTTATCTCTCTTGTTGAAAATCCAACTATTTTTGGTTCAAGGTTTATTATCTTTTCTTGAAAAGTCTACTTTTATATTTTTTGTTTAGGATTTGTCTTTTTCGGTTAAGAATTTGAATATTTGGTTAAAAATTGGAACTATTTAGTAGAAGATTAACTTTCTCGGCTTAAAAATTCAACGATTTAGTTACAAAAAATTTCTCTCTAATGACTGAAAACCTTTTCTTAGTTGAAAATTCAACTCTTTTGTTGCAAATTCGTCACTGTTGTTTGATAAATCATCCCTTCTGAAAGAAATTTTTTATTTTTCTTGTTGTAAAAAATTGATCTTTTTGTTTGAAAATTCAACTTTTAGTAGAAAATTGGTGTATTTTGTTAAATATTCAACTTTTTATCAAACATTTTATTTTCGTTCTAGGAAGTTGTAAATCTGCCAGAAGTGGGAGTCGCAACTATATAAATCTAAAGAAACGCTTGAGATTTATAGCCTGATATAGGAAAATTCTAGTTTTTTCCACCCTGGAATGCAAAATGTTCTACAACACTCCATGTTTTAGAAATAATAGATTTTAGAGAAAAAATAGAAAAGATTTTCATTTTGAATGAAAAACAGTTGAATTGAACCAAAAGGAGAAATTTCCAACAAAATATTTGAATCCTCAACCAAAACAGATCAATTTTCAACCATACAGTTGCATTTTTAACCAAAAAGGATATAATTTCTACCACAAGAGACGAATTTTCATATTGGAACGAGGAATCTTCAATATGAACTATATTTACAACCAAGAAAGATTTTTGAGTCGATTACAAAAAAATTTTCATTTAAAATATTAAACTTTCAAGTCAAAAAGTCGATATTTTCAAAAAAAGTTGAATTTTAAACAAATTACATAAGTTTTTGACCAATTAGTTGAATTTTCAAACAAGACAAATAATTTTCTAACAAAAAGACGCATTTTGATCTATTACATAAATTTTTAAGCAAATAGTTGAATTTTTAACTATAATAAGAATAGTTGAATTTTCATTTTAAAAACTTTTTTTCAATAAAGAAACGAATTTGTTAACCAAAAAAGCTAATTTTGATCACAGCAATCCAATTTTTAACCAAAGAGATGAATTTTGAACTAAAATTATGAATCTTCAACCAGAAAAATTAATTTTTGAAATAGCAGTTCAACTTTTAACCAAAGAGTTGATTTTTTAACCTTACAAATTGAATTTTTAACAGCATTCGTAATAGTTGATATTCGAACCGAAAAAACATTTTTATTTTATGTCAAAAACAATTAACTATAACCAAAAAAGGAAACTGTCAATGAAATACTTAAATCCTTAACTAAAATAGATTAATTTTCAATTAAACAGTTGTATTTTTAACCAGAAAAAGAAAAATTTTCATCCAAGAATGGAATATTTAAATATTTAGTTGAAAAAATGACTTTTCCATTATAAACAAAAAAGAATTTGTAATAAAATAGTTAAATTTTCAATCAAAGAAATTGGATTTTGAACAAATATGATGAATCTTCAACTGAAAAAATTAACTTTTTTAACAGAGTAGTAGAAATTTCGACCAAATAGTAGAATTTTCTACCAAATTGTTGAAATTTAAGAATATGATTTTTTTAGAAAATGGTTCAATTTTTTACCCAGAAATGTGAATTTTCACAAAAAGATTTATTTTCAACAAAAACAGCTTAATTTTTAACCAGATAGTTGCATTTTTAATCAAGAAAGATGAAATTTCGACAAAAAGAGATACATTTTAAAACTAAAGGAAAGCAAATTTTCAGCTAAATAATAACTCTTTTTACCAAAAAAGATGCATTCCTAAACAGAAATTTATTAGTACATTTTTCAACCGAAAGCATAAACTTTCAAACAATAATAGTTGCATATTCTTGTTGGGTTCTATTAATTATGTTCGCATTCAAGTGGAAAAATCGGAAAAAGGGAAAAGACTGTCAAGCCCATGATAAATAAATAGGAATTTTGATCATATGTAGACGATAGAATAATAATTTAAATAAACATCGCAGTTCATTTTTAATGCTTTTAAAGTGTTATTTCAGAAAACTGCAAATTTTTACTTAGTAAATAAAGTTAATTTTTCATTGCATTCTTTCTGGTTACTGACTACACGCTTTTAAATTTGGACTACATAAAATTTGTCGGAATACCCAACATTTTGTGCTTTGAAGTAATTAAAAAATTATCGGTTTTTACAACTAAATACTTATTGTTATTGATACATTTTATTTTCTGAAAGTAATTTTATCAATGTTCCACGTTTATTTAAATAACAGAGTTTACAATTTATACGCTGACAAACAGCTGTTTACGAAAATCTGTCTAACTTTTGTTTTATTGATTTTATTTATTTAACCATCAAGCATGATTTTTTTCTTTTTCTTTATGTCCTTTCTTTATTAGATTATCTTGAATTTTTTAAAAAGCTGTCAAAAATCGATTATTTTGCGAAACGTAGAACGGTGATGCACTTTTACTTTAATTTATTTAACAATGAGCTACAATTTTGAAACAACTCATCAAAATAAATATATGTGTAGCATTTTTGAAAATCTGTCAAAAATGGATTTTTTGTTACAAATGACGAGGAAGTGGAAATAACTCCTCAATATACATATACGTTTGACCTTTCTTTTACTCTCTGTTCTTCCTTTACTGGATTATCTTGGTTCTTTCTTAATCTGCCAAAAATCGATTGGTTTGATGAAGGAAGAAGATTCATGCACTTTTTTTTTAATTTATTTAACAATGAGTCATAATGTTGAAATATCTCTTCAAGATAAATATTTGTCTTAACTTTTTTTCTCTTTGTCCTTCCTTTATAGGATTATCTTGACTTTTTGAAAAATCTGCCAAAAAACGGTTGGTTTTACAAATGGAAGGAAAGTGGAAGAAGCCCGTCAATATATGTTTGACTTTTGTTTTTCTCTATGTTCTTCCTTTATGGGATTATCTTGGATTTTTTTAATCTTTCAAAATTCGATTGTTTTTATAAATGAAGAATAGTGACACACTTTTGATTTAATTTATTCAACAATAAAACACAATGTTTTATTTCTCTTTTTGTTTTTCCTTTATTAGATTATCATGTCTTCCTTTTTAAATCTGTCAAACCCGATTGTTTTTACAAATGAAAAATACTGCTTCATTTCTTACCTTATTTATTTAACAATGAGCCGCAATGTAGAAACAACTCATCAAGAATACATATATGTATAACCTTTATTTTTGTCTCTGTTGCTGCTTTATCGGATTATCTTGACTTGGTTCACATCGAGAATTGAAAAGGGACAAGTAAAAGTGACTCTATCGAATCAATTTTCGCGCAACATGCAGAAGAAGAAGCAAGGTGGATAATAGAGGTTCCATCCTGGTTTGATTGTCCTGAATGAAGAACCCTTGTAGTTTCCTTCCAGACGTGGTTGAAGCTTGTAATATGGCCAGGCATGCACGAATCGGGCCAGGAGGCCAAGGCTGATACAGTATTGTGAAATTTCCCTCTTCGTCCTCACCTCATCACCTTTCCATTAGTAACATTTATTCACAAGACTGCAAAAGCAAATCTTCCTGTATGTAAAATGGCTTTGTGCAGCTGATTATAAATATCCTGTCAATTTATAACACGCAATGTGTAATTCTCTAACATGCAAGGGACGGGTCGCCACTTCGTTCTGCGGACGTCCTGCGTGACCTCGGTTTCCCTTCCACGAGGAACAATCAAGAAGTTATATTAATTATTGCATACATAGAAATAAGCTGATAAAAAATGGGTTATATTAAGACAAATTACGTTTTATCAGCAATGCTATTTAAAGTTTTTAATGTAATGAATAAGTTCAGCACTATCAAACATTTGTCATCTCTTTCGTCTTTTGCAGAATACATACGTATAGGTTTTTTAAATTAAAGAACTTGCCATCTGTTATGAAATATTACAATATAAATTGTTATTTAAATACGGTAAGCCTTTGCGTTTGAATTTCGTGAAGAATTAAATATGGTAAAGCAAGCAATAACAGATAAATACATGTACTAGAGTGAGACATGTCACTTCAAAAAAAGCAATTTTTAGTATAATTTTGTGTAGGGTAATATTACTTATGTGTAAATCGTTATCAATACTATTATTTTTTGAAAATGACATCAAATTACTTTATTCGATGACGAAGTAATACCAATTAGTCTTGAGACAAGAACTTAATCTAAATATTGATTTCCTTCGGCGATAAGTATGAAATATGATAGTGAAAATATTCATAAAAATGATTTTACAGATGTTCAAGATATGTTTCCTATTTATTTAGTATATAATTTATTCAGGTTAGAAAAATTTTTCTCTAATTCTAACCTATTTTGATAGACTGCTCCATTTATACAAGAAATAGTTTATGTTTAGAAGACCAAAAATTCGACTTCCATAGTTTAATTGAAGAAGAAATTTCGATGAATGAAGGCAAATGAGTTAAAATTTGGAAGTGACATGTCTAAGAAGATTAAAAGAAATCCATAAGTGTGTTCCTCTTCTATTTTTTAGATACGTGGACGACACGATCATATGCATTAAAAATAAACATGTTGATACATTTCTTCAAACCTTTAACTCAGATAATAAAAATTTACAATTTACCTTTGAATTAGAGCAAAATAAAATTTATTAGTTTTTGGACATGACGTGAATTAGAAAAGATAATCACATTATCACCAATTGGTTCCAAAAACCAATGTCATCAGTCATCTGGCAGACTCATTAACTTTCTTTTACATCATCCTATGCGGCAGAAGAAAAATATCGTGTACAATCTTGTTGACAGAGCTATATTATTATCTCACAATAATTTTCACTCCAATAATTTAAAAATAATCAAACAATAATTGATTAATACTAATTATGAAATTTTTTTATTGATAAAAACATAAAACTCTGCATGAACAAAATTAAATATCACTTTCACAATAAGGTAGTGCACAATAATCAGATTCCTTCCAATGTGTATCAACTTAAAGTTTGCTTTCCTTTTTCTAATAATTTTACACAATTGTCTAAGATGTTAAATAGTTATAATATTGCTACGATCCCTACAATTAAGAAAACTTCAGTTCTGTAATAAAATTAGAAAAAGATACTTCTAAAAAATGGGATGAAACGAATTTAGTTTATACACTTTCTTCTAAACAATGTCCTGCATCTTATGTGGGTGAGCAAACAGATCTTTAAAAACTCGGATCAATGAACATATCAGTAAGAAAAAAGTAGAATTGGTTGTTTATAAACATCAACATAATTTTGGTCACACATTTGATTGAGACAATGTAAAAATTATAGATTGAGAATCCAACTACAAAAAAAGAATGATTTCAGAGATGATTCATATAAACAGCAGTTCAAATAATATTAATAAAAAAGAAGATATTTATGCTCTTAGCAAAATATATTTTCCATTATTACAAAAATTAAATTTGAGTGTTTGACTTTTCATAAGATAGAATTCAATTTATATTATCCACGACAATGTGTATGAGTAAGGACATATGACAACGACACAAGGTATTGTTTCACCAGTTGACTTTAGACTGCCATTTCGCGCGAACAAAATGGAATGTCAGCGGTAATTTTTAAAATTTTGTTTTCAATTTATGTGCTTTTAAAATTATGTGTTATTTATGTGGTGTTTCTTTATTTTAATAAATTAGCCTTATGAGGTTGTCGAACCAATCCGAATGAGTTTTTAAATCATTTGCCTTCATCCATCGAAATTTCTTCTTCAATATCTTATGTTATGTTGTGGTCGTAAAATATTTTATTATCCTTGTAATTACGGATCTTACATTATCTTACTTGGTAAGAATATAAAAGTTGATTTCAGTAAACAAAAGAAATTATTCATTGTTGTTAATTGATAATTCGAATTTTAAGTGTAGACCAGATACAATTAGGATTTTAAAGATTTCACTACATTTCGAAAAATTTTAGATATCTTTTTCTTTTTAATTTTTTTTTAATTTCAACGTCTCCGAAGTATTTTGATTTATTTCAAGGAATTTCTGATTATTTCAATTTTTTTCAACAAATTTCAAGAGATTTCAAACAATATTAATAAATTTCAAACGATATCTTTGGATTAAACAAATTTTATTGTTTCCGAAGTACATAGTTTAAAATATTTCAAGTGATTTATAGTAATTTCAAGTGTTTTAAAATCATTTTAGGCTGTTTAAAAGAATTTCTAGACACTATTTAAAGAATTGTCAAAGATTCGAGGACTTTCACAGAATGTCGATAAATTTCAATCAATTTAAGAAGGTTTCAAGGGATTTGGAAAGATTTTAAAAGAAACAAAAACATTTTAATGGGTTTTTAAATATTTCAGGGCATATCCCGAAACTTTTAAGGTTTCAATGGATTTCAGAGCATTTTCAGGAATTGCAAAGTATTTCAAAGGATTTTAGGTATTTTCGAAGTATTTAAAAATATTTTACGAATTTTCACGGAACTTCAGAAAGGAATTTAGAGACGGTTTAAATATTTGAAGTGATTTCTTGGGTTTTCTAATAATTTCAAGTGATTCAACAATATTCCATGGGATTTCCAAAATTCTTTTGATTTCGTGGCTTATGAAAAGATTTTAAGGGATTTCAAAAGATTTTTGTTTAGATTTCAACTAATTTTAAAAAGTTCGAAGGGTATTAAAGAGATTTTAAAGATTTTTTCTTTAACTTTTCAATGGGTTTCAAAATATTTCATGGGATATTATAAAAATTTTACAAGTAACAAGAAATTTCAAGACTTTAGAATAATGTATAGGATTTTATGAGCTTTAAGAAGATTTTCAAGAATCTTAAGAAACTTTTACAGGTTGAAAATGGTTAAGCATATTTCAAGAATAGCTAAGCCCTTATTTGATACTAAGGCCTAAGTATTGTAGAATAAATAAATAATTATTTGTATTTTTTTATAGGCTTTGTAGGCAGTGAGCCGTTAGTAAGCATTTTCTAATATTAATCCCCCCCCCACACCCTATAACTTCCCTCATTCCCCTCACTTATCCTACTTTACCTTTCCTCGTTTCCCCGCACTTCCCCTACTTGCCAATCATTTTCCCCACTTCGCCTACTTCCACTCCCTTCATTTCTCGTCACTGCCCTTACTTCCGCACCCCTCATTTTCCCTTACTTTCACTACTACCTAACCTCTCATTTCTCCTACTCTTCCTTCCCTAATAGACCATCCTTACCCCTACTTCTACTCCTCTCATTTCCCATCACTCCCCCTACACCCCTTTCCCCAAATTTCCCCTTGTTTCCTCTTACCCCTAATTTCCCCTACTCCCTTCTCCCCCAATTTCCCTTTATCTCTCATCACTTTCCATCCTCTCATTTCCCCTCCTTATCCTTACTCCACCTTCTCTCATTTCGCCTCACTTACCCTCATCACCCTCCCTCCATCCCATCTCAATTTTCGAGCTTTCCTTTCTCTAAATACTCCTGATTTCCACTACTTTTTAACCCCTCACTTCCCCATATTTGCCCTACCTACCCTCCACTCGGTTTACGTCCCAATTCCTATTTCCCCTCCCATAATTTCCCATCACAACCACCACTTCTCCTCCTTTATTTTCGCCTAAATTACCTTCACCACTCATTTCCCCTAGTTCTCCTCCCATCATTTGTCCTACTTCCCTTCTTCAATATCCCCTCACTTCCCCACACTCATTTTCCCTCCTTTTCCTTACACCCCCTCCCCTCATTCCACCTTACAGCCCCTTATATTTCTCCGTTCATTTCATATTGATCTCTCTAATTTCACTCCCCTGAATTCTCTTCACTTTTCCTACTTCCCATTTCTTCATTTCTCATCACTTCCCATACTTTCCCTACTTTCATTTCCCATAACTTTATGCAGTTCCCCTCCCTTCATTTCCGCTAACTTACTTTTACCCGTTATTTCCCCTAATATCCTCTTCTCACCTCATTCCATATCACATTCCCTTATTGACTTCCCCTAATTTCACCTCCCCTTATCCCCCTCCTCATTTCCCCATACTTCCCTTTCTTGGATAAAAGTACGACAGACGTACGGATGGACACCTGAACGAAGCTAGAAAGGTTTCTTTGCGGGGCTAGAAAACCCTAGAAATGGAAATATTTAATAATCTGTGTATTTGTTGGCTAAATACGTAAGTTGTTATAACTTCTCAGATTGTCTCTTCAGTCTCGGGAAATTACTTTTTAAACTGGATTTACATTTTTTTGAACTTGTAATACATTTTTGTGTGGGAAAAATAGTTAGGAATCATGACTTGTGAAACGTTATATAATGGACTTTTGCGTGAGTGTTAGCTTACTCTTCGTGACCATTAAGCCACAAGAGTGATGTTGATATTTTGATGTGAAATGTTGAACTTTAGAAGGTTATCTAAACAAGAGAGGACGATATAATGCTTTTTGCAGATTATATGGCGCACCAGCTGCATACATCGAGCAGATAAATTACTCTCTAGTTTGTTCAAACTGACGTCATAATATGTGACATGAACTTCACACTCTCTTGATGGCAATTTCCCTAAAATGACCTCATAAATTTATCCTATCTAAAAAAAGTTACTCTAAAACAAATTTGTGTAACGATATTTCTCGAAAATCTTGCAATCATTGTTGTTGAAAACCTGCTCAGCATTTTATTAGGTATTTTAACTTTAGCACTAACTAACTTCACGTCATAGAGTAGAGTGGGAAACAATGGAACAAATGCATAGGACTAAACTCTACTTTGTTAATATCTTCGTGAAAACTAATTTTTCCTGTGTAAGTGTACTTGGATATTAGTATTTTATTTTCAAGAACTATTTAATTGAATAATGAAATGATAATAATAATAATTTATTACAAAGATGTTACAAAAATAAAGTGGAAATGCCTAATTGCTTGAAGTTGTTTCATATCTTTATTTGCAATCACTGTGTTATGAGCCTGTAACGCTCCCTGAAAATTGAGTATTACAAAGCTTGCTGAAATATTATTAGTTCCGAACGCCACCACACTCAAATATTGAGAGTAAACTCATTTTTCTCAAGGCATATATATGTATGTGTGTATATATATATATAATACTTTAGCCGCAGCCGAATTAATTTCAAATTTCGCGCCATATGAGATTACCAATCACAGCCAAGCAGATGACTGCCACGTCATTCGTATGTTTTCATGATAAAAGATATTATGATCACGACTCATTTTTCAGACGGCCCTACAGTCTCATAAAATACTGATTTCGAATAAAATATCGTACATCACTCGGATGGTTAGACCATCCCTCACGTGGAGCTCAATGTTCGCAAGGACGACTTGAAAAACGACGGCCTTCGTCCATAGTTTTACAACTCGTCCTGCAAACATTGACCCCAGTGAAGACATGTATAACTTTCCTTGTGATGTAATATACTATAAATTAGAAAATTTAAAAATTAAATCTACAAATAACCCGTTTAAACAAGAAAAATCATAGAAAACATTATGCATATTGAAAAAAATTTGCGCTTTTTAACACTCGTGCGCAATTAAATTAAATAAATTATTTTAAAAATTTAGGTTCTGTTACTTTTTTTTCACCGGAAATTCGCATGCTTGAACAAGAATCATCATCAAGTTTACAATTTTAAACTCAGTTTATGTTAGCCTTTGACATGAAAAATTGGTATTTTGAAATAAAAATCATTCTATTTCGGACAAGATTTTTAATTTCTTATCGGTTTTATCTTATATTCACGTTTTTGACAGGAAATCGATTATTTAAAAAAAAAACAAAAAAAAAACAAGAAAGACCATAGTTATCAAGAAAGAGTCACAACTTTTGAACAATTTTAGGTTATGTTAGCACTTTACACGAGAAATCGGTTATTTTTTCTCAAAAATAATTAAATTAAAAAAAGTATTTATAATCACGTGCAATGTTTTGATGTTATGTAACTGTTTTTCGTCGAAAACTGGTTCTTTTAGCAACAACAAATTATAAGATTTTTCAGGTTATCATTATTCTTCAGATTGTCATTCGAAATTATTAGACTTCAAAATAGATAAAAAATGTTTGCACAATTGTAGACTATGCTTGCGTTTTTTACCCGATTATTTTGAAGAAAGCGAATCAGGGTTAAAAAAAGATTTAGAATTTTAAATAACTTTTTGTTATATTATTGTTGAAAAATGAAGGAAAATGAAAATGCCATTGTGAATGAAGTCGATTATTTTTAAAATGGTTAGACATCGGCAAATAAAGTTTTGGCAAATTAATATTCATAAATGAAAATCAAACCTACAACTTTGAACAACTTGAGGTCATCTTAGTTTTTTTCTTTAGCAATTGGTATTTTTAAAGAAAAATTAAACGGGTTTTTTGACAGTTAATAAAATATTTAAATATGATAATTAATATAGGTTTATATTTCATTTTATGTTACAGAAAATGAATAAAGAGTCGAGTGAATTATGATAGGCTGATCTGGAGTGTTGATATTAGTGGAATAGGACGGCACTGGCGAGGCGCAAGATGACAGGGGGTGAAAATTGAAGGAAACTACACAACGAGCAGCGGCAACCTGCCTCGTTCCTTGCGACCAGTCACATTTCCCGCAATAAGGTAAAACACCTTTTTCAAAAATATATTTATTTTTAATTAATTGCTTAATTTTTAAAGCCATGTGACATTTTTTTTAAATTAAGAAATTATTACTCTAAGAAAAAAAATGTACTTAGAGACGTTTCTACCTACATACATTTTCAGAAATCAGTCTCTCAATTTAAAAATTACCATCCGAAATTTTTAGTAATTTTATTAGCAAACTACTCTGATGACATAATTTTGCCGAATTTTCAAAATCCCGAAAGTGGAAAAATACCAAAAGAAAATCAAAATTCGGAAAGGAAGCGTTCACATATTAGATGACGCTCTGGGGGTTGGGGGGGTGTTATAACATCTAAAAGTGTTTGATAGGAGCGGGAAGGGGTGGTTGCAAAAAATTTAAATTAAAACTGTTTCGATACATTAAGTACCAATATTACCGATACTAAAAATTTATAAGTTATATTTTCAACCAGAAGATGAATTCTCAACCATAAAAGATAGTTTTTTAAACAAGAAGGTTCATTTTCTAACAAAATACATAAATTTTCAACCAAATATTTTAATTTTGAATAAAAAATGATAAGTTTTCAACCAAAAATATAAAAATTAAATTTGCAGTTTGAGAAACTAATTTAAAAAAAACTAGCAACCAGTTGCATTAAAAGAAAAAGACGATGAAATTGTAAAAAAAATTGAGTCTTATGGCAAATAGATTTTCATGCTAAATGTCGCATAGTTTAGTAAACTGTTGATATTAAAACCGAAAAAGGCGTTTTCAACAACAATGTTAATTTTTAATCAAGAAAAATTAATTTTTAATTAAATATTATAATTTTCAACTAAAAAAGATCAACTTTCAATCAAAAATGGAATCATAGAATTTTCACATGAAAAAACTAATTTCCCATGAAAAATTGAATTTTCAAATAGTTGAATTGATCTAAAAAACATGAATTTGTAACAAAATAGTTTTATTCTTTACTAAAATGATGAATTTTCAACAAATAAGAATAATTTTTTATCAAATAATTTAATGTTTAACTTAAAAAGAATAAGTTTTTTAACAAAAATATAACAGAACAGTTCCCGAAAAAAAAATCAATTTTTAAAAAACAAAAAAACTATTTTTCTACAAAAAAATTAATTCACTACCAAATATATCAACTTTTAACTAAAGCAATGATTCTTTAACAGCAAAAGTGAATTTTTTATAAAGTAGTTCATCTTGAAACCAAGTAGTTGATTTTTCACCCGAATAAATGAATTTTTAAAGAAACATGTAATAGTCAATGTTTCGACATGAAAACATTTTAATTTTAAATCAAAAACAGTCAAACTTAACCAAAAAGGATGGATTTTTTCCTAAAAAGGTCAAATTTCAACCAAAAAGACGAATTTTCAACAAAATACATGACTTTCTAACCAGAAAAGATAAATTTTCAATTTGGAATATCAATTTTCTACCAAAAAACAAAAATTTTGCAATATAGTTGAATTTGCAACCAAAGAGATGAATTTTTAACTAAAATAATGAATCTTAAAAAAATGAATTTGTAAGAAAGGAGTTCAACATTCAACCAAAGAGATGAATTCTCAATTAAAAAGTGGATTTTTTAACCGAAAAGATTAATTTTCTGCAAAAAGATGAATTATCCATAAAAGACATAAATTTTCAACCAATTACTTCAATTTTCAACCAAATAGATCAATTTTAAATAAAATAGGACCACTATTAACCAAAAATGAAATGGGTAAAATTTCAGTTGAAAAAATGAATTTTCAACCATAACTGAAATAAATTTTTAACAAAATAGTTAAATTTTCAACCAAAGAGATAAATCTTCAGAATTTTTTTTTCAAATAGTACAATTTTCATCTAAGTTGTTGAATTCATAACAAAACAGATGACTGTTTAACAAAATAATTGCATTTGTAACAAAATAATTGAATTTTCAACCAAATAGTAGAATTTTTGACCCAAAAAAAATTAAGGGTATATAATGGGAATTTTTTTGAGAAGAGGGAATGAAATTATAATTATTTAAAAGCGGGGAAAAGAGAATGATCTAAAATGAAAAAAATGTCTAAAGAATTTAATTAAATGTACTCTCATACTAGTATCAAACAGTTAGAGAATATCTTTAGGTACAAATTTTAGCTAGAAATATAAAAATTAAGCAAATTTCAAATTGTTCAGAAATTATGTTGTTGTAAAAAAACTGTTTTCAATTAATTTTTTGTGTATGTGAATATTTTCAACAAAACATTTAAACTACAGAAATTGATTATACACTGTTTGAATAATATCCGAGAATTTTTTCAAGTTTACCGGATGAGTAGCTAGGTAGATTTTCAAAAATTATTAATCTCTTATTTTGAAAACTGCCATTCGAAATTTTGAGTAATTTCATCAGTTAACTACTGCGATCACATAATTTTGCCGAATTTTCACAATTCCGAATGTGTAAAAATACAGAATAAATCATTTCCGAAATAGAAATTTCAAATTCCCAAAAGAAAATAAATACGGAAAATGTTTTCCCCGAAATTTCAAAAATTATCAAATTTCGGAAAATAGTAAATAGTCGAAATTTTTCAAAAATCTCACAGAAAATAAATTTAATAGTTTTTTTCTGTTAGAATAATCTTCTATTTTATATGGGAATTTATTCTTAAGTGCTCTATTAAATCTTATTTTGTAAAGTTGACCCAGAAGAATGAAAAATCTTTAAATACACAAAGAGTGAAAAGTTCGTCTGGTTGCTTCTTTCCTTTTTCTCTATCTTTTTCCCGGAATGTCAAAAATTCTAATTTACAAAATTTTGGGAATAAACATTTTCGGTACTTTTTTCAGTAATTTGAATTTTTGGCAAAATTATGTCATCCAAAACTACTTGCAATCATTTTATCACTCAAACTTGATTTTTCCAGATGGAAAGAGTTGTCTTATTTATTTGATGTTCTCACATTGCGTTCAAACCGTCAGTGTGACATTTTTTTAATAATATTAATTTCAGATTAAATAAATTGTAAATGAAATTGGTTGTTTCCGATTTTTGCAATTGAAAAAATTACTCGAATTTAATTAAATAAAAAAGGGTCAAGAAATATATTACGTGTCGGGTATAAATAATGCAAAATCTAAAAAAATATCAGTAAAGGGCAAGCTAAAATGTCAATATACACCTATATTGATCGAAACCGGAAGGTTGTGTTTATTCGAAGAATAGGTAAAACCATAATGCTTTTCCCTTTCTATGTATTCACACAACTTTATTCATATGTCTACCCTCCTTTCGCCAGGTTTCGAACTAGGTCAGAAACAATTTAAGCTAATACAAAAATATTATTTTATATTTACTCTTTGAAGATTGCAAACCAAAATAATATGAAAGCTGGCATTTCCAATTAATAATATACAAAAATAAAACAAGATTACTATGATTATAATTTAAGACTGTACCATTTAATTACTTTAAAAAATAATTTGACATGTAATGAGTTTGAAATGTTCACTTTGCAAAACTGTCAATTTTAAAATAATTCAATTTTGAATGCCTAGTTCTTGTATGGTTTTATTTTTAGGGCAAATTCTTTTTTGATCGATCAATTATTACTAATAATAATTGCAATAATAAATTGATTACTATTTAGTTATTAATGCTTTCCCCTAAATTTGAAATAATTTTCAATTTTTAATTTTGACGTTTTGAAAGATGAGGCTATAACTTTGATAGTGTACCATTTTAGAGCATTCAAATTTACTTATTTTTTATTTCAATGGCTCTACATTTAAAAATGGTCTACTTTTGAGTTGTAAAATTTATTAACTTTTATCACTAATCTCTAAATAAAATTCAAAATTGAACGGTTGAATTTTCAAGACTTAAATTTTCAATC
>CAKNWT010096746.1:0-17730 GCA_932066315.1 Andricus coriarius | reverse complement strand
TTTTTTTTAAAGTTTAGATATCAATAGAGAGCAGATTAGCGCAACTGTGAAGTTAGCTGGCTAGCGCCGCTCAGCTAATAATAATTTCGAATTAAAAGTGTTTGAAATTTAAAAAAAATATATGTCATGATTTTGAATTGAAAATGTTCCAATTTAAAATATTTTATATCAGGTAAAATGATGAAAAAAGGACAATATTTCGAATGGAATGAAAAGGAATTGAACTTGCGTCATTTCTGAATACAAGCGTTTAAAATTGAACAATTTTATTTTGAATTCAAGCATCTCTTAATTTAATGATTTCAGATTAAAATCTGGAAAATAGGAAACTTCCAAAACGTTAAAAATGAATTATTTTCAAATTAGAATGTAGAAAAATAGATCATTTAAAATTCTAAGGAATGAAAATTGTATTATTTCTGATTTAAAAGCATCTAAAATTGAATAATTTAAAATTGAAAACTTTTGCTGTTTAATAAATTTAAATTAGAAGCGAATACAATTTGACAATTAGAAATTGAAAACAAAAATTGAATGTTTCAAAGTCAAAGCTTCTGATATTCGAAAAATGTAAACTTTTATTAAATTAAAAAAAAAATGATTTAACATAAAGATTGGACAAATTTTTCGAAAATCTAAAAGTAAGTTTACCTTTATTTTCACCGTTTAAAATGGAAAAAATTTCAATTACATATAAAGCTTTAAAATTGAATTATTTTACAAAAATTCGAAATAAGAAGTAATTTTAAATGGGAAACATTACAAATTAAAAAATTTATACTTCAGAACCTTAAAACTTAAACGAATCCGAACTTCATTTCTATTATGAGTTTAATCATTTGGATTATACTTTTCAAAATTCAACCATTTTAATTTTAATCGCAAAATTTACACTACTTAAATTACTTTAAGTAAATTTAAATTGTTTAGATATTAAGAATTTTTAAATGTTCAATTATACTTTTCAAAATTCAACCATTTCAATTTTAAACGCAAAATTTAAACTACTTAAATTACTTGAAGTAAATTTAAATCATTTGGAAATTAACGATTTTTAAATTTTCAATCATACTTTTCGAAATTCAACAATTTCAATTTTAATCGCCAAATTTAAAGTCATGATAGGGGAAAATTTAAAATTCAGCGTTTACCATGAAAATCAGAACTCTCAAATTGTAACCATTAAAAATTAAAGAGATTATTCAATTATTCAATAGAATTTTTTTTTCTAAGCTGAGCCTGAAAGGTTGAACTATTTGAAACATTTTTCAAATAATAAAAAATTCAGTATTCAATACTTGGTTATGAAATCTGCTCATTTTTAAGGCTTGAATTTGAAAAATTATCTTAATTTTTTATTGTTTTGAATTTATTCTGGAGACATTTAGTTCAAAATTGTTTAATTACAAATCCTTTAAACTGAAAAGTTTGCAACTATCAAGTCTTTCAATTTGATACTCTACGATTTTGAAGAAATTAAGAAATCAGAAAGTTTTGTACATTTAAAATTGAAACCAAACAATTTCGAATATTTAAATCTAAAATTATTAAATTAAAAACTGAGTATTAAGGCTTTCAATATGTAATTTTCAATTTTTAAATATTTATAAATGAAATTGTCCTACCATTTTTAATATTGCTTCTTCATAAAGGGAGGTTTGTAATTACCTAAGTTTTCAAATCTATTTTTTGTTGTTGACATATTTCGATATAATTCGACCCCAGGAGTTCAAAAATACAATTTTCAAAAAATGTAGGTATGTTTGTGTGTATAACTTTTTTCTGTTCACCATAACTCGAAAAGTAAAAGTGCTATGATCATGGAATTTGAAAGAATTGTAGCTCCAACAGATATCCAGGCCTGATAAAATTTTGAGCTAGATCGGTCATTTAGAAGTATTTTTTTGGTTAAGACTTCAAACAAAAAAACTACCTTGTTTATATGAACAAAACTTTTTTGATATTCAAAATACAGCAATACGATATCTAGTGCATTTGTTCGCGTCTTCGAGACGTATCGATTGCCCAATTGAAGAACCTTTTACGACCCACCATAAACCTACCAATATCGTTTTTAAATATCTTAACAAAATTATTTCCTTGATTTTGAAAAGGATTTTTTTATAATTGCAAATATAGGAGTACTGTACTTGATGCAATTGTTCGCGTCTTCGAGACGCGTGAATTGACCTATTAACGAACTTTCGATGGACATTCTTGATCAATCAATAGCGACTTAGAAAGTTAAAAAAAAAAGGTTATATTTTTTATATGAAGAAAATTTTTTTTAAATTTGGAATATAACTCTACCGTGAGTTAAAAAGTTGTTTATTATGACAACATATCAATTCACTTTATGATGGGCTCTCTCACATTCTGAAAATAAGATTGTCAGTAAGACAGAAACATAGGGATCACAGCGCCAAATTAGCTCAAAAAAGGGGAAATAGGGTGATTTTCTCACAAAAAAGGGGAAAATAGGGGAAAGATTAAACATTTATTTTTATATCTCGAAAAGAACAAACAGTCTTTTTATAAGAAATGTTCTATTTTTAAATAATTTTCAATGATATTTCGATGATTTCTGACATTGAATAATTTATTTTTAAAATTATTATATTTAAAATTTTGAATATTGAAAAAAGATTTTGCCTTATTAAAAATTTCTTAAAAATGTACAAAAACATGTTTTTTGAATTGATTCGAACCTGAAATTTCTTCAGCATGAACCATAGAAACATGTTATTATTTTTTATTCATGGGAAACATTTTTTTTCGTGGTATATATAAAGTCCCAAAATCGCAAGAAAAATTTGAAATCCTAAAAATCTTAAATCGCGACAAAAGTTTTTTTACGAAAAAGCAAAATGATTTTTTCTTTGGTTCAAGCTGAATAAATTTCTGGTTCGACATATTCAACTTTTTTTTTAAATGTGTGCTATGACTCAAGCAACAACAAAAAAAAAACATGTTTTTGCAAATTTAAAAAAAATATTACTGCGAAAAAAGTTCATTTTTAAACTTCGTAATTTTTTTTATTATTGTTCACTAATAAAAGCTGTAAATATAATAAGTCTCACAATTTTTGAACCAATACCAATAACCAATTCAATTCTAAATGCTTCAAATTGAAGAAATATCAAATGTAAATCATCAAATTTACGAATAATTTCTTTATTGTGGATTTAAAAAATTAAAAACTCTTCTATTTTAAAGATGGATAAATCAAAATTCTTAAATTTGGATGATTTTGAAGATCAAAAGTCATGTTTTCAATTCTAAATGTTTCAAATTAAAGATATTTCGAATGTAAATCTTAAAAATTACTAATTTTTTATTGTAAATTCGAATAATTATAAACTTCTCCATCGTGAAGATGCATACAAAAATGTTAAATTAGGAAGATTTCCAAGATCAACAGTCAAGTTTCAATTTCTAAATGTTCCAAATTGAAGAAATTTCGAAAGTAAATACTTAAAATTACAGAATTTATCATTGCAAATTTTCAAAATTAAAAACTCTTTGCTTTAAAAATGTGTAAATAAAAATTATTAAATTTGAATAGTTTTGAAGATCCAAAGTCAAGTTTTCAATTATAAATCTTGCAAATTAACGACATTTCGCATGTAAATCATCAATATTACTAATTTTGTTATTGGTAATTCAAAAAATTAAAAACTTCCAGTTTGAAGACGCATAAATAAAAATTCTTAAATTTAGGTGATTTTGAAGAGCCAACGTCAAGTTTCTAATTCCAAATCTTCCAAATTGAAGAAATTTCGAATGTAAATCATTAAAATTACAGACTTTTCAATTGTAAACTTTCAAAATTAAAAACCCTTTAATTTTACAAATGAATTATTACAAATTCTTGAATTTGGATGATTTTGAAGATCAAATGTAAAGTTTTTAATTCTAAATCGTCCAAATTAAAGAAATTTCGAATTGAAATCATTAAAATGACTAATTTTTTATTGTATATTCAAAAAATTTGAAACTCTTATTTTAAAGATATCGCGTGATTCAAATATCGTATTTTAAAATATCGTACATTTAATGAGAAAAGGGGAAGTTTTTTGAGAATAGGGGAAAAAAGGGGAAGACTGTGCACCCTGGAAACATAAGCTTGACAAATGTTTAAAGTATTTATTTTTCTCTTATGTTAGAGAAAAACCTCACTCTATGAGAAAGCAAATTTATTTGATTACCTATGAGGAAGTAAAATGCTCATAAAATGGACACAAATAAATATACCCCTATATAAATATATAAACATATAAATATATAAGTTCAGAAATTTCAAACCAAATATTTTCGAATTTAAGCATTTGAAGCAAAAAAAAACTTTAGTTTTAAGGCCTCAGAGATTAAACTTTTTACATATGCGCATTAAAAACTATAATTTTTAATTAAAATTATAGATATTTTAAATATGATGAATATATTACTATTATCATATCATGTAGTATCATGTGACTTTTAAAGTGATTAGATATATTTTTTTACTAACACATGTGCCGAGTGGCATTCGCCATAGTGGCGCTAATCCGCTCTCTAGATATTAGCAAACATTTTTTAAATCATTTTCGCGACGCAATACTTGAAAAATCTTTTAATAATTACCAAGGCCATATCGTTGAGAAGCTGTTTGTATTTTATAATCTCCGCCTCCAGTTCCAACACTTTGTCAGCTCGTCTCCTTGACGAATTTAGTTGCTCTTCCAACATCTCTCTGGTTTCCATCAAAACTCTGAAAGCGATAACGATATAAGGGATTTAATTTTCGTTTCATCTACATACATAATTATTTCCTAAGACAAATGTAAAGCGGGTTTTTAAAAATGGATATTTACAATAAAAATATGTAATAGTGTTTAAGTAAAAGTACAATACTGTTATCTCACCTATTATCCTCGCGCAATTCTTCTATCCGAGTTTTATAAAATTCGATATCAGTAAGTTTTTCACGATAGCGAGTTACTTCCATTTCAAGGCGATCCGCCCTTTCCGCTCTTTCGATCACAGCGTCAAGCTCATCCCTGTAAGATTTTGCGGTCCTAGCTTCCAGCACCAGTTCCTGATTCTGAAATTAGTGTATTTAACTTCAAAATTCTTGGAAATTAAACAAAAAAACAAGAATCTGGCGATAAAACTTAAACAAAATACTCATTAATGTCTCAATTCAAAATTAAACAAAACAAAATAAATAAAAAAATTTGGAAGAATAAGAAGGCAACCAAATCTCCTTTCTTGTTTTTTCTTTCATTTTTTATTCTTATTTTTTTGAAATCACACTCAAAAATATAATTTTTTTATACAGGGTGTCTAGTGAAATTTTGTTTTCATATTCCCGGATATCCCGAATGAAAATAAACGTTTTTTACGTTAGTTAAATTTTCAGTTTAAAAAAAAATAATTTTCTAAACAAAAAAAAAAGAAAAGATTTTCAACCAAAGTTATGAATTTTCAACTAAAATTATGAATGTTCAACTGTAATAGATCAATTTTAAACCAAATCGATGAATTTTTAACAAAAGAGTTCTACTTTCAACCAAGTAGTTTTATTTTCAACTAAAATGGTAATTATTTAAGTGGAATACTTGAATTTTCAACCAAAAAGAAGAATTTTCAAACAGGGAGATTAATTTTCTACAAAAAATACTATTTTTTTAACAATATACATACATTTTCAAATAAAAAAGACAAATTTTCAACAACAAAAAAATAGTTAAAATTGCAGGTAAAAAAAATTAACTTTCAAACAAACTAATGAATTTTCAACTAAAATTATAAATCTTAAAGCCGAATAGTTACATTATAATCAAAAAGATGAATTTTCAACCAAAAAGATTAATTTCTACCAAAAGCGATTAATTTTATATAAAAATTATGGAATTTTCAATTAGAATAAATTACATTTTCAGTTAAAAAATAATAATTTTCAACCAAAAGAAAACCTAATTTTCAAAAAAATAGTTACACTTTCAAAGAAAGTGATGAATTTTTAACTAAAATGATAAATCTTCAAATGTAATAGTTGAATTTTAAACCAAGAAAATGAATTTTCAACTAAAATTATGAATTTTTAACCAGAATAATTGAATTTCCAATCAAGAAGATTAATTTGTACCAAAAAAGACGAATTTTCAACTAAAAAAGATCATTTCTGAACTAAAAATAGAATAATGACATTTTTAGTTAAATTTTCAGTTAAAAAAAAAGTAATTTTAAATAAAAAAACATAATTTTCAACTAAAATTATGAATATTCAACTGGAAATTAAATAATAAACCAAAATGATGAATTTTCAAATAAAATGATAAATCTTCAACTAGAATAATTGAATTTTCAACCAAAAAGATGAATTTTCAACCAAAAAGATTACATTCTACTAAAAAAAGACGAATTTTCAACATAAAAAGATAATTTTTCAATCAAAACTTAAATAGTTAAACTTTTTGTTTGAAAAATTAATGTTCAACCAAAGAGATGAATTTTTAACTAAAATGATGGATTATTCAACTGGCATAGTAATATTTTCAGTTACAAACATTAATTTCGGAAAAACGACTTTTCAACATAACAGTTAAATAAAGTAATATAAAGCTACTTTTTAAAGTGACGAATAATTGTTATTCAATTTTATGGTGAAATTAAAAAAATATTGAACATGCTCTCAAAAAAATTCCCTGACTTTAAAAAAAATCCCTGACAATTCATACATTTTAACGTTAAAAATAGAATTCTTTCAATTCGAAAGCCTTAACAATTAAAAAATGTGGACGTGCGATTGAAAATTTAAAAAATATTTTCAATTTTTAAATAATTTCAAATTAATAGATTCGTAATTAAACGCTTTTATTCAATGTCAAATCCTATGTTCAAATATTGTTTCAGTCTAAAAAGTTTCATTTTTATCCTATTGCACATTGACATTTTTTAATTAAAAAATGATATTTTTAGCAATATTTGACTGTTTATTTAAAATAAGTAATTAAAAATCAAATACTAAAACCTAAACAATTTTAATATGATTTTATTCAAATAGAAAGCCTTGAATCGTTAAAATTCCAGAGTCCTAAGCTTAAGTTTTGAAGTTTAGAATTTTATTTCTTTAATGTTGTTGAATTTATAACTCGCAAGTGAAATTTTTTAATTCTGATGAATAGATAAAAATGAAATATTAATTGATTTCAAACCACCTAAAATTAAAAAAATTTAACTTTTCATTTAAAAAAGGTTTAATTTTGAAAGAACAATTTAAAAATGTTCAATTGTTAATGTTTCTAACTTAAAATTGATTAGAAATTATATAATTTACGAAATTAAATTTTTTTTGATTAATTCTCAAAATTAGAGCATTAAACATAATAACGTGGATTTAATGTAATTTCATTCAAAATTGTTTAATTCAAAAATGTTAAGATGTTCCATTTTATACACGCAAGTTATTAGGCGTGCAAATTAAAACATTTTCAATCTTCAATTTTAAAAGTTTAAAATACAAAAGATTTAAATTCAAAACTCAGGACCATAATACGATCAGAAATTTACTACATAAATAAAAAAAAAGGTTTTCCCCAATTCTGTGTCTAAAAATAACAAACTTATCGACAAAAAATAGAAGAAATAAGATATAAAAAAAAGCATACAAAATTTCTTTGATTTTAACTTTAATGATGGCATTAGTAATAATTTAATAATAATAAATTTAGCACGAAGTAAAAATTTATATTTAAATTTATGACCACCACAGACTTCTCGGATCTGCTCACGAATTCCTGGAATTTGGCCGTATTTTTCAAGGTGCACAAAATTCCCGACAAATTCCCAGATTTTCCGGGTCACTAGACATCCTGTATTTATTTAATACATTTTATAAGAATTTCATGAAAAATTATATTTTTCTACAATACAAGATTTTTAAGTTCATAATTTATCTTACCTCTTGCTTTAATTTTCCGAGTAACATTTTGTTGTGCTCCAGTTCTTCCTTGCATTCTAGCAAAGACTCCGTCTTTTCCTCTCTGTCAAGAAAATTAAATACATAAACGTAAAAAAAACAGACCAAATAAAATAAAAAACTTAACAATAAATCCTTTCGAATTTAGAATCTGCCAAATTTAATATTTAGAAATTGAGAAACTTACTGATCCAAATATTTGAAAAATTTCTTCAATTCAATTTAAAAATTCTTACAGTTAAAAAATAGGGATCGTTTGAATTATATAAATCGCAATATGAAATATTTCCCAAGTTTGGAACTTTAAATCTAAAATCGTTAAAATTAAAAAATTTTTTAAGTGTTGGATTTTCATATCATTTTGAGTTGAAAACAATCTACAATCATCTGATTTTGAAAGATTTTATATTTGAATGCTCGTCAATTTAAAGATAATTTAATTTCAGGGCGTCTAGAATTTACGATAATGACAATTCTGAATTCATCATCTAAAAGTAAACGAAATTTAATTTTAATTTAAAAGAAAATTAAATCTAAATTTAATCAATCTCAAGGGTTTTAAACTTTTGGCAACAATGTAAGTCAGAGACTTGGCGGGAAACAATCACCTTGAAAATTTCAAATGTTTTCAAGAGTACTAAGTTTTAAGCATGAAAAATGAAGCTAAATTCTATCGATTCTATCTAAAATTCGAAAAAAAGTATTTAATCAAGATTTCAAAAGTAATAGAATTTTATTTAGAATTATAATTTGGTAAGAATTGAAACAAATGTATTTGATTATTTCCTATTTACGAACTTTTCTTCAGATAGTTGTATTATAACATTTTCTTATTTAAAATTTTGTAAAAACTCAAAACTTTAAGGCTTCCAAACCGAGTGAAATTATTTTTTAATACAGATTTTAAACTAAATCCTAATCATTTTTGAAGTTCGATGTTTTGAAATTCTTTGAATCTGATAGACCACAAATTCGAATATTTTTAGACCATCACTTGTTCTTGATAAATTCGAATTGAAAGCGTTCGAAATTTAAAAAAAATTAAGATATGATTTTGAATTAAAAACGTTCCAATTCAAAATATTTCATATCAGGTAAAATGTTGCAAAAAGGACGATATTTCGAATGGAATAAAAAGGAATTGAGCTTGTATCATTTCTGACTAAAAGCGTTTAAAATTGGATAATTTTATATTGAAAATTTTGGAAACAGATGTTTTTAAAATTAAAAGCTTTCAAACTAAAATGTTTAAATTTGGAAAATGTCATTAGAAAGGAGATGAAATTGTATTTCTAATTCAAAGTGTTCACAATTGAACAATTTTATTTTGAATTCAAGAATCTCGAAACTAAATGATTTCAGATTAAAATTTTGAAATTAAGAAAATTTCATACTATTAAAAATGGAATATTTCTCAATTAAAATATTGAAAAAGAAATCATTTAAATTCAAAGGAATGAACATTGTATTATTTCTAATAAAAAGTATTCAAAATTTAATAATTTTAAAGTGCGAAGTTTTTAAGTTTAATCAATGTAAATAAGAAGCGATTAAAATTTGACAATTTAAAAGCTAAAACTAAATTGAATGTTTCAAAGTCAAAGCTTTTGAATTTCTAGAAATCTAAATTTTTAATTAATTAAAAGAATTATAATTTAACATAAAAATTGATCAGTACATATCTTCCGAAAATCAAAAAAATAAATTCACCTTTATTCTCACTGCATAAAATGGAAAAAATTTCAATTATAAAGCTTTAAAATGGAATTATTTTATAAGAAAATTCGAAATAAAAAGTTATTTCAAGTGGAAAACATTAAAAATGAAAAAATGTAAACTCCAGAACCTTGAAACTTTTCCAAATTCAACCATTTCAATTTTTATCCCAAAATTTAAACTACCTAAATTACTTTAGATAAATTTAAATCGTTTAGAAACTAACAATTTTTAAATTTTCGCTTATACTTTTCGAAATTCAACCATTTGAATTTTAATCACAAAATGTAAAATACTTAAATTACTTCAAGTAAATTTAAATAGTTTGGAAATTAACAATTTTTAACTTTTCAATTATACTTTTTGAAATTCAACAATATCAATTTTAATCGTAGAACTTAAGCTACTTAAATTACTTCAAGTAAATTTAGGTCCTTTGGAAATTAACAATTTTCAATTATATTTCCGGAATTCAACCATTTACCCATTTTTTAATTTTCAATTATACTTTTCGAAATTCAATCATTTCAATTTTCATCCCAATATTTAAACTACTTAAATTACTTTAAGTAGATTCAAATTGTTCAGAAATTACCAAATATTTTAATTTTCAATTATAGTTTTAAATTCAACCATTTGAATGTAAAACGCAAAATTTAAACTTATGATAGGGAAAAATTGAAAATTTAGCGTTTACCATGAATATTCAAAACTCGAAAATTGTAAACATTAAAAATTAAAGAAATTATTCAATTATTCAAAGGAAATTTTTTTTAAAGCAGTTTCAAATGTTGAACTTTTTGGAAAATTTTTCAAATAAAGAAATTTAATATTCAATGCCTGGTTCTAAAATCTGCTCATTTTTAAGGCTAGAATGTGAAAAAATATTGCCTTAATTGTTCATTGATTTGAATTTATTCTGGAAGCATTTAGTTCAACATTGTTTAATTAAAAATCCTTGAAACTGAAAAATTTGCAAATATCAAGTCTTTTAATTTGATATTCTACGATTTCAAAGAATTTAAGAAACCAGAAAGTTGTGTACGTTTAAAATTGAAATCAAACAATTTAGAATATATAAATCTAAAATTATTAAATTAAATCTGACTATCAAGGCTTTTAATATTATTTTGCAATTTTGAAATATTTAAAAATGAAATTGTCCGGACATTTTTAATATTTGTATTTGAAACTACAATATTGTGAAACTCGAAACCTCAAAAAAATTAAGAAATTTAAAACCAAATATTTTCGAATTTAAGCAATTGAAGCAAAAAAAAAACTTTAGTTTTTAGGCCTCAAAGGTCAACATTTTTTAGAAATGCGCATTAAAAAATATAATTTTCAATTGAAGTTATAAATATTTTAAAGATGATAAATATATTAATAATAAGTATCATATAATGGAATGTAGCATCATGTGACTTTCAAAGTGATTGGATAGATTTTTTTACAAAACATGTGATGTCTGTAAAAAATGGTTTAAAATTGAAAAATTTTAAATGTTGCGAACATCTAAAGTTTAGATTAAGCATTTTCATTTCATTGTCAGCTAACTTCAGCCGAGGGGAAAATAATGGATCAAATGCACGGAATTTGATCAAGTTTTGCCTCATTTTGTTAATATCTTCGTAAAAACTAATTTTTTCTATATAAGTGTAGTTGGAAATTAGTTTTTATTTTTTAATTACTATTTAATGAAATAATAAAATGACAATAATTATTATTTATTGCGAAGATATAACATAAATAAAGTTTTGTCCCATGCATTTGGTCCATTGGCCACAATGGCGCTAATCCGCTCTCTAATAATTAACTCACAATTCCTGACGTTGCTTTCTGACTTTGGACTTCCAATCGGCCAACTCAACAGCATAATGATGGTTTTCTTCTCTTTCAGATTTCGCCGATGCGTTCGACTGTTGTGATTTATTCAGTTCCTCGCCTTCTGTGCTAATCGTTGAATCATTTTGATCCACAATCTCACTTATCGCTACACTTCTCCATTTCTAAAACAAAGCAAAAAACAAACAATCGGTTAGAAATGTTTTTCTACCAGAAATCCTGCTTACTACTGCATACGGACGAAAGATGGTTTGTTTTAATTACCTCACGATATAGATTCCGTTCTTGTATCAGTTTCTTAATCTCGTTAAAGACGGTCCCCATATTAACATTCTCCATCAAATCGTGGTTAATCACGATGTCCTGATAAACAGTCACCTGGAAGCAAAGAATCGAAATTATTTCCTATTATCTAAAGATAATTATTTTATACGAGGGGTTGATCACTCTTGAAATATGGTGTACAAGCCTTCGTGAAATCTTTGAAAACTTTGCGAAATATTTTAAATCTTTGTGAAATCATTGAAATCTTTCAAATATATCTGAAATCTTTACATTTTTTTGAAATATTTGGTAATATTTTCCAAATTATTGAAATCTGTAAAATATCTTAAATTTTCGAAATCTTTAAAATCTATCTGAAACTTTTCTCCAAAATTTGTTCAAATCTTTGAAATATTTTTAATCTTTGTGCAAAATTTATTTAAATCTTTCAAATCTGTGTGAAATCTTCGCGTAATCATTGTGAAATCTTTGTGAAATCATAGAAATATATTAAATCTATTCGCAAACTTTGAAATTTGTGCGTTATCTTGATGAGATCTTTTGAAGTCATTGAAATCTTTGTGAAATCCTTGGAAATCTTTGCGAAATTTTTGAAATATATGGTAATATTTGTCAAATTGTATTCTTTGGGAAATCATTGATATATTTGTGAAATCTTTCTGAATTTTTTAGAAATCTTTGCAAAATATTTGATTTTTTTAAATATTTGGCAATATTTGTGAAATTATTGAAATATTTATAAAAACATTGAAGTCTTTGTGAAATCGTTTAAATCTATCCAGAATATTTGAGATCTTTGCGAAATATTTTAATTCTTTTGGAAATCTTTGAAATCTATGCCAAATATTCGAAATTTTTCAGAAATATTTATAAAATTATTAAAATCTTTGTGAAATATTGGAAATCCTGTAAATCTTTAAAATCTTTGTCAAATATCTGAAATCCTCGAAATATTTTAAACCTATCTGAAATTTGTGTGCAAAATTTGTTCAAATCTTTGAAATATTTACAAAATTATTGAAATCTTTTTGAAATATTCGAAGTTCTTGAAATCTTTGTAAAATATCTGAAATCCTCGAAATCTTTCAAATCTATCTTAAATTTGTGTGCAAAATTGTTTCAAATATTTGAAATCTTTGTGAAATATTTGAGAGGTATTTTTAATTTTTGTAAAATCTTTGTGAAAAGATTGAAGTCTTTGTGAGATTTTTTAAATCTATCCGAAATCTTTAAAATCATTGTAAAATCTTTGTGAAATCATTGACATATTTTTGGAATTTGTTTAATCTATTTGAAATCTTTTCGAATCTTTGTGAAATATTTTTTATCTTTGTGAAATCTTTTGAATCTTTGTGAAATTTTTATGAAATAATTGAACCAATTGAAATCTTTTTGAAATCTCTCAACTCCTCCAAATCTTCCAAATCTACCTGAAATTTTGTTTAAAATTCGTTCTAAACTTTGAAATATTCAAAATCTTTGTCAAATATTTGAAATCTTTGGGAAATTATTGAAATCTGTTAAATATATTTGAAATTTTTGTGGAATAATTTAAGCCGTTGTGAAATCTTTTGAATCTATCCAAAATCTTTGTGAAATCTTTTTAATCTATCCGCAATCTTTGCGAATCTTTGAAATATTTGGGAAATCATTGAAATGTTTCAAATCTATCTGAAATCTTTTGAATCTTTGTAAAATTTGTATGAAATATTTGAACTAATTGACATCTTTTGAAATATCTAAAATCCTCGAAATCTTTCAAATCTACCTGTAATTTAGTGCAAAATTCGTTCAAAACTTTGAAATCTTTCATGCCTTCGTAAAACCTTTGGGAAATCATTGAAATCTTTGTGAAATAATTGAAGTCTTTGTGAAATTTTTTGAATATCCAAAATCTTTGAAATCTTTGGGAAATCATTGAAATCTTCTAAATATATACAAATTCTTTGTGAAATCTTTGAAATGTTAGGGAAATCATTAAAATCTTTTTAATCTATCTGAAATCTTTGAGAAATATATTTAATCTACGACAAATCTTTTAAATATATTCGAAATCTCTGAAATGTTGATGAAACCTTTTTAAAAAATTTTAATCTATACGAAATATTCGAAATTTTTCAGAAAAATTTGATACTATTTATAAAATTATTTGAAATCTTTGGGTAATCCTCGAAAATATATCTAAAATTTTGGTGCAAAATTTCTTCAAATCTTTAAAATCTTTGTGAAATTATTGTAATCTGTGACAAGTTTCTAATATCTTTGAAATCTTTGAAAAATAGTTTTGAAAAATTCTGAAATATTTGGTTATATTTGTGAAAGTATTGAAATCTTTGTAAGATATTTGAAATTCTCGAAATCCTTGTAAAATTTCTGATATCCTCGAAATCTATGTGAAATCTTTAAAAAAATTTGTAATAAATCGAAGTCCTTGTGAGAGCTTTTAAGTCTATCCGAAATCTTTGAAATAATTGTAAAATCTTTTTAAATCTTTGTGAAATATTTTAAATCTATCTGAATTTTTTTAATCTTTGTAAAATTATTGAAATCTTTTTGAAACCTTTAAAATCTTGTATAATCGTTGAAATCTTTCAAAACTATCTGAAATCATCACGAAATCTTTGTGAAATATTTATGAAATCTTTGTAAATATTTGCGAAATATTTGAATTTTTTAAAAATATTTATCAATATTTGTCAAATTATTATTAAAATCTTTGTGAAATATTCATGACATCATGTAAATCTTTGTTACATATTTTTAATCTGTCAGAAATCTTTGAAAGCTTTTGAAAGTTTTCAAAATCTTTGAAATCTTTGTGAAATAGACGTTAAATCCATCTGAAAACTTTTGAAATCATTGACATCATTATGAAACATTAAAAATCAAGGAAATCTTTGTGAAACTTGTCTGAAATCTTTGAAAAATGTTGTGTACACTCAAAAGTCGAGTGGTCAACCCCTAAATTTTACTCATGAATTTAATTCGGAATTAAATGAATTAATTTTAATTAAAAATTAAACGAACCTGCTTGATACACTCAACAATGCCCACTTGAGTATCGAGATTAAGCTGCTTGATATCGCGGCTGAATTTTTCTTTATTTGGACAATCAACTGCACAACCCAGCAGTAAAAGAAGCAAAAGCCTCATGTCTTCGATGTGTGACTCTGGTTCTTTTCCCAAATTGGATGTGTTTGGTAATTTCAAAAGAATATTGCCCAGTTCTTCTTCGTAAAATTGCTTCATGTTTCCCACGATTATTTCCAAATTTCTTGTCCTCTTGGTTACATTTCCTAACGATGGTATCACCCCATCGTGCAAAGGCTCCGGATCTCTGAAAATATAGTATATATTTTTGTAGATACTCTTAATTAAATTTAGTATTTAAAGCACCGGAATTTAAAAAAGGAAATCTAAAAATGTTGAGATATGAAAGAATTCAGATTTGAAAGATTTCGAATTGAATCCTATATCCTATATAAAAAAGCCAATAGCGCCATTTTCATGATTGGAGGAATGGAACAAAGGTGCTCAGCGCTTTGATATACAAAATGTAATGTGTAGATTTTTAAAGATTGCTAAAAAAAAGAAGCTTTTCAAGAATTTTATTATGTTTCAATCTTTTTCGTCGAAAATATAACTGAAAAGTTGAAAATTTATCTTTTTGATTGAGGATTCAAATATTTTATTGTCTTTTTCATATGAATTCAACTATTTTTTATTTAAACTTAATATATATTAGGATTGAAATATCAACTATTACATTTTTGTTCAGAATCAATTTTTACGGGGATCCGTTGCAGTGAAAGAAAAAAATGACTGCAACTTAAAACACTCAAAGAGGAACCCTTTTGAATTTTTATATTTTTAAATTAACGCATTAACAATTGTTTTATTCAAACGCTCAATAATTTATGCGTATAAAATGGAAGCTTCTAGCACATTTCAAGGGAACAATTTCAAATTAAATGCGGTTGAACTACAAAAAAAATTTTCTACTTTTATGTTGTACAGTTCGAACATTCAAAAAATATAAATCCACGCTATCATATTCAATTCTCTAAATTGAAGTATAAATTTAAAAAATGTGTAAATTTACAAAATTATATCATTTTAAAAAATTGTATCTCAGAAACAATAAAAATGAAAAGATTATAATTTTTTTAGAAACTGAAATTTTGTTATATTAGAAGATAAATTAATTTTATTCTAACTCGTAAAAATTACTAATTGTTCAATTGTTATATATTGTTTGGTTCTTTGTGAAGTCTTCGGGAAATCATTGACATATTGATGCACTCTTTAAAATCTACGTCAAATCTTTGTGAAATAATTGAAGTCTTTGTGAAATCTTTTACGTCTATCTCAAATCTTTGCAAATATTTTTGAAATATTTAGCAATATTTCTGAAATTATTGAAATCATTGGGAAATCATTCAAGTATTTGTGAAGACTTTTAAATTTATCCGAAATCTCTGAAATCTTTGGGAAATCATTGGAATCTTTATTTAATCTTTGAAATACATCTGAAATCTTTGTGAAATAATTGAAACATTTGTAAAATCTTTGTGAATTCTTTAAAACTCCGGGAAATATTTTTGAAATATTCGGCAATAATTGTGAAATTATTGAAATCTTTGTGAATTCTTTAAAACTCTGCGAAATATTTTTGAAATATTCGGTAATAATTGTGAAATTATTGAAATCTTTCGAAAATCATTGAAACCTTTTAAAAAAATATTTGTGAAATCTTTGTGAATTCTTTAAAACTCCGCGAAATATTTTTGAAATATTCGGCAATATTTGTTAAATTATTGAAATCTTTGTGAATTCTTTAAAACCTTTATGAAATCTTTGGAAATCATTGCAAGTTTGTAAAATCTTTGGAAATCATCGAAATCTTTGTGAAATCTTTGGGATATCGTTGACATATTGGTGCACTCTTTAAAATCTTTGGAAATATTTTTGAAATATTTGGCAATATTTGTGAAATTATTGAAATCTTTGAGAAATTATTGTGAAGACTTTTAAATCTATCGGAGATCTTGGAAATCTTTGAGAAATCATTGAAATCTTTATTGAATCTTTGAAATCTATTGGAAATCTTTGAAATCTTTGTGAAATCTTTTAAGTCTATCTGAAATCTTTGCGAAATATTTCCAATCTTTGTGAAATCTTAAAAAAATCATTGAAATCTTTGGAAATCTCTACCCATATTTGTGAAATTATTGAAATCTTTGAGAAATCGTTCAAGTATTTGTGAAGACTTTTAAATCTATCCGAGATCTCTAAAATCTTTGGTAAATCATTGGAATATTTATTTAATCTTTGAAATATATCTGAAATCTTTGCGAAATATTTGAAATCTTCGTGCAATCTTTGGGAAATCATTGAAATATTTGTAAAATATTTGTGAAATATTTTTGAACTCTTTAAAACTCTTTGTGAAATATTGTTTAAGTATTAGGTAATATTTGTGAAATTATTGAAATCTTTGGGAAATCATTGAAACCTTTTTTAAAATATTTGTGAAATCTTTGTGAATTCTTTAAAACTCCGCGACATATTTTTGAAATATTCGGCAATACTTTGGGAAATCATTGAAACCTTTGTAAAATCTTGGTGGAATCTTTGTGAATTCTTTAAAACTCTGCGAAATATTTTTGGAATATTCGGTAATAATTGTGGAATTATTGAAATCTTTGGGAAATGATTGAAACCTTCTTTAAAATATTTGTGAAATCTTTGTGAATGCTTTAAAACTCCGCGAAATATTTTTGAAATATTCGGCAATATTTGTTAAATTATTGAAATCTTTGTGAATTTTTTAAAACCTTCATGAAATCTTTGGAAATCATTGCAATTTTGTAAAATCTTTGGAAATCATTGAAATCTTAAATCTTTGTGAAATCTTTGGG
>CAKNWT010096722.1:0-14426 GCA_932066315.1 Andricus coriarius | reverse complement strand
TAAATTACTAACAATAGCTGAAATTCTTCAGATGATTTGACATGGAATTGCTCTGGACTAAAAACAATGTTAACCAATTTCAAAGAACTCGCGGTCTCCCGCCGACAGTGCTGCCACCAGTCGCCCTGCGCAGGCGCATTAGCGGAACAGTGGGGGCGTTCTAACTTTGCACAAGTCATCGCATCGGCAGCCAGTATTTGTCACTCTATCTCCGGAATTGTTGGTTCCTGTTGTGCCGTGCAGAAGAGTCGGGGTGTTTTAAGTTAATTTTTTAAGTTAGCCCATGCGCTTCCTCTGTGACCTGTGAAAAATCGGTGTGCTCACGAAGACTCTGCACCCGGGGAACTCAGACTGTTGGGAATTATGTGGGATACTGCCGTGGGATTACAATCGGCCACACGTCAAGTCAGCTGACATATTGCGTCCTGCTACACCACAGCAGCCTTAGGTAAGTGTCGCAATCTCTTTAATCGTCCCTCGCGAGCCCAATGACTATTTTTACCAAACATGCGCGTGTCTAGTCCCTTGTCTTATTTTCTTCTCCTGTTCCTGTCTCAACACGTTTCGCCATCACATATCCTTCAAATTCCCATTCTCTCCTTAAAACTTCCTCTGGAATATTTCCTCTTTCTAGTTCTCTTTCATTGAATTAGGTTCGGATTTGAATTGCGTTTCACTTTGGCCTATGATTCGCATAATTGTATCCTTGTTCCTGTCATCAGAATTCGCTTCTCTGTCGCAAGATTATGAAAGTCCGAGTAAGAGGCTCGCAAGAATGCTTCGCAATGGGCCACGAACTACGATTAACTACGATCAACAAAGAAGCGACGCAATTTTGGGCCAAGTGCGTGTCCGTGGACTGAGGCCACGATTTCTTCTCTACCTAATCACTTTCACATCAGTGATAAGTGATAAAAGTAGGATTTCGAGAAAGTATCGTTGTTTGCAGGGAGATTTGAACCCAGCCCCTAAGCTTGAGGTCCCCAGAGGTCAAAAGAACATAGAACACGATTTTTAAGCAGGCCTACCAATCACGATCTTTTGTTTGATCAGTTTTTGTTAGATTGCGTCACTATCATGCCAAGAGTGTCATTAATTATAATTAATTACTATACTTTTTGGTTCATAATTTTTTACGACCAAATTACAATTTTTTTTTTTTCATCCAAAATGAAATAGATTGGGAATGTAACAAACAAAAGGAGAGTCCAAATGACTAATTGGAACAGTCCAGAAAATGTTGCGATAAAAAATGTAGTATTTTTGTCACTCGCGTATGTTTTTAGTTATCTGTTTCATCATTGGGATTGTGTCGTTTTTCTAATAAATTGAAGTTAGGTTAAGTATGTTCACTAGGGTGGTCCAACTTTATACCTGTAAAAATTCGATTTTTGGGACCCCGCATCTCGTTTTCCGGAAAAAGAAATTCCGTGTTTTTTTTTTTCAAGTTAACCCGTGCCCCTCGGGTTTTTGAAATTAATATGGGGTTTTTAATATGCAAAGCTCGATTTAAAAAAAAAAAGGGGAAATAGAAGTGCTTGTTATAAACTTTTTGTAAATTAAAATATTGTCACCTCTGAAGGAGTATTCAAGGAATAATTTCCACACAATAACTTTTAATTTTGACAACCCCGTCCCCTTTTATTGTGCCCGGAAAATGCTCCAAATAATGGAAAATATCAGTTTTCTATCAAGTTCATGCTAAAGACGGTATTTTTTTGAATTTTGTCAATATTAATTATTTTTATTCGATAAGTGACGAGTTTCCAAGTCTTTTTTAATAACTCTAAATTGTTTAAACAATTTTTTCCCCTCTGTAAATCGTGAAAAGTTATCATCTTTCGGGATAAAATATACAAAGTTGATGAATTTCAAGAGTGATACTTTTTGTTTAACTTATTTGGTAATTATTCAAATAGTTTTAATTTGATTAAACATGTTTCCCCTGTACAGCGTGAAAAATTATTATTTTCTGGGATTAATAACGCAATTAACGGATGTTGAGAGTATAATTTTTGTTCTAAAGGATATTTAGCAATTTTTTAAACAATTTTAATTTGTTTACACAATTTTCATTTGTTTGAACCATTTTCATTTGTTTGAAAAATTTTTCCCCTTGTAAAGCCTTGCACATTATTATTTTCTGGAATAAATTACAGTTAATGGATATTGAGAGTAATCTTTTTTTCTAAAAGATTTTTAGCAATTTTTCAAACAATTTTAATTTTTTTGAACTATTTAAACAATTGATCATTTACATGCGCTTTTTCATAGGGGGAAAAATTATTTTTCACGCTTTACACGGGGAAAAATGTGCTTAAACAAATAAAAATTGTTTAAATAATTACAAAATATCCTTTAATAATATATTACATTCAACATTCATTAATTATGTCGTTAATTACAGAATATAATAACTTTTACGATTTTAAGGAGAAAAAAATGTTTAAACCAATAAAAATTGCTTAAATAATTACCGAATATGTTAAACAGGAAGTACTACTTTTGACATTCATCAACTTTGTATAATTTATACCGAAAGATAATGACTTTTCACGATTTACAGGGGGAAACATATTTTTTAAACAATACTCAGTAAGAGGTGACTATACTATAATTCACAAAAAGTTTATAACAAGTACTTCTTTTTTGCATTTTCTTGAAAATCGAGCTTTTCCAATTTAAAACCCCACGTTAGTTTCAAGAGCCAAGGAACACATTTAGATGTTTGCAATCACTGAAAAAAAAAACATTCTTGTTTAAAAAACAAAGTAAAATACTATGGAAAATTATACACTGAAATATCTCGAGGTACCAGGAAAAAATCTGGATCTGTAAGGGAATTTTTTTCCAGGGTTTGAGAAGACACCCTGGAAAATTAAGGAACTTGAAGGAAAAAATCCGGGAAAAGTCCTTTATGTCATGGGCTTCTTTTGAACGTAAAATCTTCATCCTAAAATAATTGAGAATTATTGGAATGCAAATTCCGGAATCGATTCGAATTCTTAAAAATCATAAATCACTAGAAGACTTGAAATTAAGGGGGTTAGATTCTCAAAAGGTTTCAGGTAGGATTGGTGCATGTTATCAATAGCTAAAGTCTCCAATTCATTGCAGTTCCAGGTAGAAATATAGACTCTTTGAGTTCAGAGATGATTTAATTGAGGAGCCTCCCACTCTACTTGCCCTGAAAATTATGTACCTGAAGTTCCGAACGTTCAAATGAACGAAACCTTTTTCCCCATTTATATTTCACCCATAAATATTGTTCCAATTGCAATTTAAAATATGCATTATAATTCTGTTTCAATTAAAAATTATTTCCAATATAAGTAAACAAACATTTGAGCACTTTTTCTTGTTAACAAAGTCATCAATAAAAAATTTCGTTCATTTGACCGTTCAGAACTTCAAGCACATCTGAAAATTTCTATTACGTTCTTTCACTCTCTTTTCTGTAGATGTTTCGCATTGTTGCGTGCATATGACGTGTACTAACTGCGCCAACTAGAAGAGTAGGAGTTTTAGGAGAAGAAGAATGCACACTTGGAAGCCAGAGTGCTACACACATTCACTTTTCACACAGCGCGGTTATCACCCCCGCTTGCCCGCATGTGTACGCACCTTTTGGTTGCAATCACGCCCCCCCCCCCCCGCATTTCCCCCTCTTCAGGCCGTAACGACGTAACCGCCATCTGGGGAACCAATAACAAATGCACGACGCACAATGCGTTTAGCGTAGATTCACGCCTCGTATATTTAATTAGGCTAGCTGGGTACCTTTCTTCTTTTTTTGCCTTTTGTCATTCTTTATTTGGTCCTCGTAATCAAGAAGAACTGGAGGATTTTTCTGTTAAGTTAACCGTTAACCAAAAGAGATAGGGAAGCCCTGGTGAAAACAAATATTTTCAGGTATCAGTCTTTTCCCCTTTTCTCTTTAAATGTACGGTATTTGCAAATACAATATTTGAATTGAGCAGGAAATTCTCTGATATTAGTAAATATACATAGGGATCTGAGTCAATGAAACATTTGATTGAAACATTGAAAGTTTCATGAGACAATGAAATATTTTATTATAACCAGAAACGTTCGCAGGGCCTAAAATGTTTCAAATTTCGTACTACACATCCCACACGAATTACACGTAGAAGCCAGAAAACATTTTTTTTAAAACTTTATGAATAAGCTTCACGGGCCAAAATATTCGAAATATAGGAGAAATAAGGAGTTTTGTAAACGATGATAGGGTAATACATTAGTTTAAATAAAAATGATAACTCCTCAACCAACAATATAATATTTAGTAGATGAATAAAACACTTTTGAGATCAAATGAGATCATGAAGTGAGACTTTCTTCGATCGTTTTTTTATATTTAAAATATGAGAGAAAATTGTCCTTTAAGGTAAACATTGTTTTATAGATCTAATTCATTTTTGTTTTGTATGTATTTTTTATTTTTATTTATTAATTATTATATACTATTAAAAAGATGTTTGTTTCTGGGGAAGGCTCACAGATGAGGCCGAAACGTAAATAAAAAGGAATTGAAAAATCGATTTTTTTCTTGATTTTTTTCTGAATTGATCGTAAGACCGAAATAAAAATATGAAAACTTTGTTTTCTCTCATATTTTAAATATAATAGTTAATACATTATTTAAACCAAAAAATATATTTATAAGTTGATCCAAAAAATACGAACTTTCAACAAAATAGTTTAATTTCCACATAAAGAAGATATTTTTTAGTCAAGACAAAACAAAATTTTCGACGAAAGTGTTGAGTTTTCAAGCTAAAAAGACGAATTTTATACAAACAATGACAAGTTAAAGAAAAATGTTAATTTTCAACAAGATAGTTACATTTTCAACTAAAGAGGTGAATTTTATGACTGGTAATATGATGATTCATTGACAGGATAAGTTAAACAAAACAAAAAACTAATTTTTAACAAAGTAGATTAACTATTAACAAAGTAGCTGAATTTTCTACCTATTCAAATAAATTCTGAACGAAAAATATACTACATAGTTGATACTTCAACCAAAAAATATATTTTTTTCATCCCAGAAACAGTTGAATTCATCCAAAAAGACGAATTTTTAGCAAAATAGTAACATTTCCAACCAAGCAAACGCAAATTTTAATTTAAAATAACAAACAGCTGAATTCAGCCCAAAAAACAAGACTTTAATAAAATATTTGAATCCTTTGTCAAACTAATTTTCCAGTCTGTAGATTTGAATCTGTTAATTTTTTTGCCAATTTCAATCAGTGATGGAATTCTAGCTATGCATCAGTTACTTTCTTCTTTTCAGTACCTACCAGTAAAAATAGCTAATTTATAGCTAGAGTTCAGTCACTAATTGACATTAGTACAAATGTTGACTGATTCAAATTTAGAAAAAACTAAATCGTTGCATTTTTAACCAAAAAAGATTAAATTTCTACCTAAAGAGATTAATTTTCAATACGAAAAGACGATTTTTCAATCAAAAAATACGAATGTTCAACAAAATAGTTAAATTTGAGAAAAAAAGATTTGTCAGTCAAGGAAGAACCAAATTTCTAAACAAATTGTTTAATTGTTAACCAAAAAAGATCAATTTTCAGCAAGATAGTTACATTTTCGACCATAGAGATTAATTATAGTTATAGCATAATGAATAATATGAATCTTTAACTGGATAAGTTAAACTAACAAAGTAATTCAAATTTTAACGAAGTAGTTGAATTTTTAACCAAATAAATGAATGAAGATTAAAAAAAATTATTTATTAATTAATAAACGTAGAAGATTTGTTTTAGACCAAAAAATACGGATTTTCAAGAAAATGCATGAATTTTCAACGAATATGATGAATCCTTAACCAAAATAATTAATTTGTAACAAAGTAGTTCAACTATTAAGCAAATAGTTGATATTGATAGTTAAACCAAAAAATCTGTTTATTTTAAATCAGAACAAGTTGAAAGCATCCAAAAAGACGAAACAATTTTCAACCAAACAGTTGAATTTTAAGCCAAATTAACCAAATTGTTGAATTTCCAATCCAAATAGACGAGTGTTATACAAAAAAGTTGAGTTTGTAACCAAAAATTATGTTTTTTAAACAAAATTGTTCAATTTTCAACCAAAAATATAGTATTAAAGTTCTCAGCCAAAAAGAATGAACTTTAAACCAAAAATAGTTGGATTTTCTTATAAGGTTCTATTAATTCAATTCGCATTTAAGTGGAAAATAAGGAAAGGGGAAATGACTGTGAATCCTGCTGTAAATAAATAGGAATTTTTATTAATTTTTAATATTTTTTAAATATTAATTTAGAAAATGGAAATTTCGCTTAGATAATAAAGATCATTTTTTTCCACTGCACCCTTTATTATTCGGACTACACAAAGTGTATATATAATATTAGAAACATTTTACGCCCTGTAATCTGTATTAAATTATATTAATGTTATTATTAACATTGAAATCATATTAATATTAATCGACAGTAATACAGAATTAAATGCTTAAATTTATTATTTGAAGCTGTGGCAATTTTGAAACGTATCCAATGTTTCATGAAATTTTTCATTTGGGCAAAGTTTCATGAAACTTTACTACCCAAAGTGCGTTTAGCGGTGATTCACGCCTCGTATATATAATTAGGCTAGGGACCTTGCTTCTTTTTCTGCCTTTTTCTGTCATTCTTTATTTGGTCCTTGGAATCAGGAAGAGCTTGAGGAATGAAGAAATTGAGTGTTGCGTTAACCGTTAACGAAAAGAAATAAGGAATTCATGGTGAAAACAATATTTGCAGTGATCACAGTCTTTCCTCTATTACCGTTTTTTTTTTAAATTTTCCTTTATTCCTTATTGGTTGAAAACGTCCTCTTTTCTCTTCAAATATACGATATTTGAATTTCGCGGGGAATTCTCTGCAATTAGTAAATATATATATATATATATAAACAATTTTTATTTAAACAATTTATTTTAATATAGGAGGAACAGAAAAACTAATAGTGGCTTTCGATTTTGTGGAAAAAATTACATAAAATCCATGTATTGAGCAATTTTTTGCTCTACTTAATTTGTTATGTAGTAAGAATATAAATTTAGTACCATGTAATTGTTTATTTATACTTCGTAACCAATTAAAAATATTTTTTTTCTTACTAGAAGTCACCTATTACCTTTTGCTCTATTAATTTTCTAATGATTTTATGACAAGATAATTTTTTTGAAAGTTTTCAAAAATTGTAACGAACAATTGAATTTTATTTTATAATAACAGAAAATTTTGATGAGCATTTTTTCGGAAGTATTACATTTTTCCAACTTTCTTTCTATTGATCTGTAAAGCTCCATAAACTTTCAAAAGTTCTTTCTCGTTTTTATTTTTAAATAATTCGAATTTTGAGAGCGTTTTTCTGTTCCCCTGAAATTTTTTTATTCTTGGCACTTACATGGTTCTGCCATGACACCATTCAGTTGTTCGTTCTACATCTACAAAATTATTCTATTCAAAACTAGAATATGCTACTGCGTACAGTGAAAGTTTAATATTTTCTTCTGACTTACAGAATTATTTATCATAATTACTATAACCTGTTAAAATTGAAAATGTTATGCATTTTTATAATATTGAAGTACTTGAATAAATAGTTTATAAATGAATAAAGTATGAAGTAAAGTAAAAAATAATATATCGCAACACAAATATAACTATATAAGTTCAAATTATTAATTATAGAAAGACCGAAATTATACATTTTTGAAAGAAATATATAACGTAAGTATCACGGTTTAATTATCAATTATGGTACATATTTTTTTAAATAGAAATTACTATTACGAGAAAGATTTAAGTATATAAAAATGGTTTATTAAAAAAAAATCTGACTTATATCGCCGTGAATGGATTTCCAACGTCCTAAGTACATCAAATAAAAAAAAATCGTCAATATAATTTTTTTTAAATCATTTAACTTTATTTAAAAATATAACATTAAAAGAAAATATTGTTCCTTCTTTAATTCGTCTTTTTTGGCTAAATTAAATTGTTTTTAATTTAAAATTGTAATCTGTTTTGGTTGAAGTATCAACTATTACATTTTTCGTTTAAAATCAATCTTGATTGGTTGAAAATTAAACTTCCTGGTAAAAAGTTAAATACTTGTTTGAAAGGTGAAATAGTTTGTTAAAAAATAATTTTTTTGGTTGTAGATTCATCTCTTTGTTTATTCTTTGTTGTACCTTGTTTGTAATTCCATTTTTTTGGTAGAAAAATCCATTATTTGTTTGAATTTTTTGCCTGAAAACCCTTTTTTTGTTTAAAATTCATCTCTTTTCTTGAAAATTGATCTTTTGGTTTGAACATTCATCTTTCTAGATTGAAAAAAGAACTTTTTGGTTAAAGATTGAGCTTTTTTGTTTGAAAATTCGTCAATTTTTCTTGAAAGCTGAACTATTTAGTTGTAAATGCAACTGATTGGTTGACAATTAATTTTTCGTTGTTGAAAATTAAACGATTTGATTGAAAATTCATCTTTCTTGGTTGAAAACTAACTTTTTTGTTGAAAATTCTTCTTTTTAGCTTGAAAAATCAACTCTTTTGTTGAAAATTCGTTTTTCAGGGTTGACCGTTTGTTATTTTAAAGAATTTATTCCCCTATTTTCGCCACACATCATGCTATTTCCTCTGTTTTGAGAACAATAGAGGAAATTTTTACATTGTTTAAATTAAAAAAATAACTAACAGCAACATTATTGTGTGTTTTTAATGCGAGTAAAATTTCGTCTCACCTCAAAGTTGTCAAGCTTCGCTACAATTCGCAGCGCAATTTCAAAGTAGATCAGTTCCTATAGGAAAACAGGTTTAAAATGTTCCGTTCGTTTTCTGATGAGAATGTTTTTTTTATGGTGTTCTAGGTTTTTCCTGTAATATAATTGCTATTCCCTTAAGAGGAAAAAAGTTACATATGTTTTTATTTACAAATTCATATTTATCGTTTTTTTGTCTTGTTTTTTTGCTTCCAATAAATACCAGAAGTTCACTTTTTACTAATGTTAAGTCGTCAATATAGTCTGTGATTAATAATATAATGAATTCGCTCACTGTGGAGTTTTTCTTAACTGCACGCAATATAATCGCTTATTATTCCACGAGTTTCTCCTCTTACACTTTACAGTGTCTGATACACTTGCTTTCTGTCTTTTTACTCAAGTCTACTCTGTTGATTACAAGTTGCATTCATTTTTAGTAAATAATGTGTTATAAAATTGTGGAAAAGTCCGGTTTTTTATTGCTGATCATCATTTGTAGATTGCAGAGTTAATTGTTTTTGTTGGTCATTTTTCATAGTGAGTTATTTCCATAGATAATTTCTCATTTTGCAATTTGAATTATTCTGACAAGACTCTTACAATTTGTTAAACTTGTATAAATATCTTCTTAGACCCAGGAAAAAGTCACAGAATTGGGAAATGTTGTAAGTTTTTTTTTTCACTGTCGTAAGTATTTGCATTTTAAATTTGAACATTTTGCTGCGTGAATTAAAAAAAAATTCGCCAATTTAAATATTTGAATAACTCAAGTCTGTGTTTATCGATAAATTAGTCTTTCAAGAAACAAACATCTTTTCTCTTTGCAAAAAAAAGCTTTTCTTTATAGCGTTTTTTTATGTTCAGCCTGTTTTGTGCAGATATCTTAACATTTCATAAAGAAAACAAACAATTCCTAAAACTGCTTGGTCTAAGTCTAAGAAGTACAGATGTTTATACAAATAGACAATGGATAGTTTTTTCAATTACATTTAACCACTTAGCCACTAACCACTTTACGCCACTTAACAATTAAATATATTTTTTTTAATGGAACAATTGAAAGTTACTCTAAAAAGGGTTCTTAATTATTAATTTTTTGAAAATATAAAATATTTTTCGATTTTACTATCAAGGCTCTCCCAAGTTTTCCTCATAATAATTTCGGTAGAAAAAATATCCCAACGATTTCGTAACATCAGGAAATATTCTCATTTTTTGAAGGGCATAACAATATTTTTTATTCAAATTATTGAAAGGAAATTTTTGTATGTATATTGTTTAAATTGTTGAATTATAGAATGTTCAATTTCAAATTGAAACAATATTTTAATTTCGAATAATTTGTCGTCGAAAGTTAAAACAAGTGAGTGAAGTGCAGCTAATAATAAGTAGAATTTGTTACTAAAGTAAATTATTTGCCCCTTTTCACTAATTCCGTTTTAGGGAGTTGAAATTAAAAGTAGAGTTAAAACATTTTCTATTAAAAATTAAGGAATGTGAAATTATTTGAATCGGCAACAAATCTGGACAAAGTAAAAAGGAAACGGGGTAAAATAAGAATAACAGGAAGTGAAGAGAATCCTCCTTTCTTAAAAAATCGTAATCACGAGATTTCGCATACAAAGCTGTTGAAAACCTGATTGGTTGCATTCGGCGTGAATATGACTTAGTGGCTATTTTCAGTTTGTTTATCTATTACAAAGATTACAAATTTTCTGTACCGTTAATTTTGTAAATAAAAATTTCGAACTAAGTAATTTTTTTACCAAAAGAGATAACTTTTGAAACGAAAAACCCGAATTTCGAACCAAAAGAATAAAAAAATTGTTCAATTTTCAAGCCAAAAGACGAATTTTCTGCAAAACAATTGCATTTTCCAACCGAAAATATGAATTTTTAACCAAGTAGTTAAATTTTAACCGTAATAGATGAATTCTTAACGAAAAATATAATAGCTGCTATTATTTGAAACAAACAAGATTTTAACTTTAAAATCAAGCACAGTTAAATTTAATAAAGAAAGTCGAATTTTCAACAAAGTAGCTGAATCCTCAGCTTCAGATATTTCAGGAGATTTCATTACAAGTGTACACCTGAATTCACGAGTTGTCAATCCCTCGCCCATGACTAATCCATAAACAAAGCACAGGGTGCACAGTCTTCCCCTTTTTTTCTTAGTTTTCCCTTTTTTTCATGAAATTCTCCTTTTTTTCCCCCATTCTCAAAAAACTTCCCCCTTTTCTCATTAAAAATACGATGTTTGAAAATACAATATTTGAATCACGCGATATCTTTAAAATAGTAGAGTTTTTAATTTTTTGAATTGCCAATAAAAAAATTAGTAATTTTGATTTTCACTCGAAATGTCGTTAATTGGCAAGGTTAGAAATGTAACATTTTCCTATGCTTGGGATAGGCTTTACGTGTATAAGGGTTCAACTTTGATCTTAATTATCTCAGCTCAGGAGAAGACAATATTTTTTAAATTTCGCAAATGTTTAGATAACATTCCAAAGAACCTATAGTCAAAGTTTAAACAAATCCGTAAGAAAAGTGCGTTCGTGACCGTACCTCCTTAAATGTTTTAACTTGAGCAATTTTTAATTTCAGTTTAAGAGCACTGAATAGTAGGGTGGAGTGAAAATGCTAAAACAAATCAAATCGTTGGAGCTGAGGGAAAACAAACTCGTGGTTTGGCATTCGACAAAAGTGAAAAAAGTTTAAATCAGTCAAATTTACCGATTTCAAATTCAAAATATTTCCTATTGGTTCAAAAATTATAATACTAATTATATTTACAGCTTTTACTAGTGAACAATAATAAAAAACATTACGAAATTTAAAAATAAACTTTTTCCGTAGTAATATTGTTTTTTGAAAATGTGCAAAAACATGTTTTTTTTGTTGATTGAGTCATATGTTCACATTTAAAAAAAAGTTGAATATGTGGAACCAGAAATTTTTATTCAGCTTGAACTTCATGCTGAAGAAATTTCAGGTTCGAATCAATCCAAAAAACATGTTTTTGTACATTTACAACAGATTTTGAATAAGGAAAAATCTTTTTTCAATTTTCAAAATTTTAAATATTTTAATTTTAAAAGTGAGAACAGAAGATATTAACCGATTTCAAATTTTTTTCTTTACTTGTTTTGGATGTCGGACTACAAATTGTTATCCCTCAACTCAAACGATTCGATTAATTTTAGCATTTTTACTTCGCTCTACTGAAGAGTGTAGTTTTAAATTTACATGGAATGTATTAATTATAGTAAGGAAGAAATGACGAATCTTGGAAATAAATATTTGTGTGAACGATGTTAAACATATCAAAATTTTGTATTTATGTAATTCTATTTTTTTCTCAGACTTTCATATCACTGTGAATGGATTTCCAACGACCTAAGTATATCCAATTTTTAAAAATAAATTATTTAATGGCAGAAATCATTGAAATATCATTGAAAATTATTTTAAAATATAAAAAGATTGTTCTTTTCGAGATATAAAAATAAAGGTTTAATCTTTCCCCTATTCTCCCCTTTTTCGTGAGAAAATCGCCCTATTTCCCCTTTTTTGAGCTCCTTTTGCGCTTTCATCCCTGAAAACACAAACAGTAACTTCAAAATAACTAAAATGAATGCTCCAAGTTGCTGCAAAATTCGTAACTAAATTACATTACAAGTTGCGTGTCGCAATAGTAACGGAGTTACCCTAAAAGTTACAAATAACATAACTTTTCAGTAACTTAGTTACTTGTAACAAGTTACTGCCCAACTCGGTTTGGTCTGATATTAAATAAAAGAAAAGCCGAGAACCGAGTGTTTAGTGGAGTGTCATAATGTTTTATAAATATTAAGCATGTTTTGTGGGTGATTCTAAAAACCAATCCATTCAGATTATTACATTTTCCATTTAGGAAAAGAAAACAATCCAACCTATATTCAAAAGTATTCCCTTTTTCCCTCTTTTTTCATTATGTTATTCTTGTCTCTAATGAACCGAAAAGTGAGGTTTTTGGAAGTTTATTTTTTGATTGTGAATCAATTTTTGCTTCTTTTGCAATAAATTTTTCAATTTTTGCTTAGTTTGTGAAAGTTATTCATGGAAAACTCGATTTGGTTACAATCTTAATTTACATAAATTAAGTATGTATTATTTCATTAAAATAATAAATATGACGTTATAATGATCATATAATTATCATCTAAAATTATATCTTCTTCTTCTTGAGTCTAAACCCGGCCAACTGTTTTAATACGCCTTCGAAATATAATCGAGCAAGTCAAGAAAGACTTCCTTGTCCTGTCGCCCACTGAAAAATTCAAAGGATCGTAAAAATCACGCAAGAGTTCCCATTATTTGGCAAGTGCATCGTCATGCGTAGGAACCGAGGACAATGATGTCCGGATGCAATGACCCTGCAAAACGTAAAAATCCAAGACGAAAAAGCCGCAAACTGCGTCTACCTAAATCTCGTCTGTGTGTCTCATTCTTTCTTCGAGTAACCTTGAGATATGCCTTTTCGACCTTGATAAAAATACTATATACTAGGTATTTGGGGAATTATCGTTGGTTGGATCGTTGGGCGATGATAACAAAGAATCATGGCCATTTTTCGCAAATTTATCGGGTTCTTCTCGAGGAAGAGACGAAGAAGAGTGTCAACCATCGTGAGGGCCGATTTGCACAACAATCGACCTTGTCGAGATCGTGGGTTTTTGTTTCCGCGCGTGGAGGAGTCATCGACACGTGACCACGGCCAAAGGAAGCACGGAAATACGCGCCTACTTCCCAAGAAATCGCTAGAGGAAAGGATTTCGGTTTCATTCCAATTCCTTTGTCCATATATCTTTTCTTTTCAGGCCGAGGCGTAGTCTGTAAGTCTGGCGAACAAAGTGCTGTTTTTCAGATTCAGATAGTATTTATTGTTCTTTTCTAAATAATTTTCTTGATTCTTCCTCTGAACGAAATAAGTTTAGGAGTTACTCGATTCGAACACGGTGGACTTCAATCGTTTCAAATTGAAAGTTCTTGCACTCGACTTCTCTTTACAAGTTTAGAGAATACTTTTTTTCTAATGATTTGAGGTGGTTTGTGTACCAAGCCCTGCCACAGGTCAGGGAATTCCAGAAAGTCAGGAAATGTATAACTGGTCAGGGAAGTTTCAATAAACTGAAGTTGAAATTCATTTTATTATTTTGTTGAAAATTCAACAGTTTTGTTAAAAAGTAATTCTTTTTTGTGGAAAATTGATCTATTTCGGTAGAAATTGCAAATTTTTTGGTTTAAAATCACAACTGTTTGATTGAAAATTTATCTGTTTTGGATGAGGATTCAAACATTTTGTTGAAAATTCGTCTTTTTTGGTTTAATTCAACTGTTTTTGGTTTAAAATTAAAATAATTTTTGGTCGAAATATGGCAGTTCTGGTGCCTCGATGAGAATTAATATTTTTGGCTGAAAAATCAACTGGTTTTGGTTGAAAATTCCTTTAAAAATTTAAATATTTGGTTGAACATTCATGTATTTTCCTGAAAATTATTCTTTTTTGCTAGAAAACTAATCTTCTTGTTTGAAAATTTATCTTTTTGGTTGAAAA
>CAKNWT010096705.1:0-22521 GCA_932066315.1 Andricus coriarius | reverse complement strand
AAGCTGAATTTTACAGGACGGGCAATCGTAGCAGAGTCCGCAAGCCATCATTTGAGTAGTGGAGATGCGTCTACGAAAAGCACCGCCTCCACTTACCAATCCACTTTTAGGCACGAGCCAGTTTAGCTCACGGACACGTCGCGTAAAGCTGTGTGGTAAGTGGTGGGGCTGGCTTTCGTAGGCCTCTCGTTCGGTCTCCGCGTACGCTTATCATGCTTATGTTTGTAGCCTAATAACAAAAAAAAGTAATCAAGTTAAACAATTTCTGATTATTGGAAATAAAAGAGTAACTCAGAAACTATGGATTGGCGTATAATGGATTTCCGCTATTATACATTTCATGCCGTCAAGGCGGACGCGGACTTCTGAATCTCCAGTGGCTTCGTAACCGAATCATTCCAAGTACAGCTTATATCGTTGCCAATGGCACAGATTCTCTCCTAAAAATGGTCAGGAAAAACGAGATGATTGGTGAAGCAGCGTTCCTTTACAAAGCCGCGGAGCAAGCGGCCGAGACCCTTGGCCTGAATTTTAACATCAGAAGTGAGGGTTTTATTTTAGCATGCCAGGACGGTGTTATTGCCACCTTAGCATACCGTGACCGCATTTTACGTCAAGAACTTCCAAGCGATAGGTGCAGAGCGTGACATGTACACGCTGAGTACCTAGAACACATACTATCGGGGTGTCCCACCCACGCAGGAACGGCGTATATCTACGGACATAATGCGGCCCTAAGTTTGCTTTATTACCATCTTTGTCACTCTTAAGGTGTTGGCCGCACCTTGCCCTGCCGAACGCTGTAAGGGAGATAAAGTCAATTGTCCAAAACGAGAAGTGTCAACTTTTCTGGCACTACGATTTTGGGACAGCAGTCTCCGTTGCACACTCCAGGCCTGACATTGCTCCCCAAGACTTCGAGAAATGAACTATATTCGTGACCGAATTCCCGGCTCCGTCCGAATACAACATCACTGCCAAGGAGAAAGAAAAGGAGGAAAGGTATCAAGACCTTAAAGGGAGCTGCAATGACTGTACTCAAAATATTCGGTACAAGTAATTGTCCTTGTGATAGGTGCTCTCGGAGGTGCGAAACTGTCGCTGGTTCGTAAAATTAAAGCTCAAAAGACACGAGGGTTTTGCTGGCCTGTCGTTGTGATTCCAACGTGTCCTGTGACCACCCATCTCACGGTTGTGAGACGTGGCCATGGATGTGATTTGCCGCGTGTTGGGAGCACTTCTCAACCTTCGTGAAGTTCATTTTTAATCTGTACGGATAACTTCGGTAAACTATAAATTCTTATTTCTGGAATTTTGAAGAACGCACTATGATGGTGGACCCCAAAGCATATGAAAGCAGTGGATGAAATCAGAAACTCATGAGAGTGAAAGAGACGGATAAATCTATTTGTCTCTTTCACTCTCATGAGATTCTGCAGTCATCCACTGCACCTCACTTGCGGGCCCAAATTCTGCCTTTTATTTTTTATTTACAGATTTCATGGAACATTCATTCATTTTCTGAGATAACAAAAGACATGTGTCTGGTTCAAATAAAAAGTACTTATGGGAAAACATATTTTCTCCATGCTAAGAAATGGGATTTAAGTAAATGCATTTACTTCGTGCCAAATTTTTTTTCCAGTGATTATATTAATACTAATGAACTTATGTTAGATTTGGTATACAATTATGCTTTGTATATTAAAAGGATTTAATTATTTCTTTCAATATACAAAGGAGGGTGCCAATTTCATATGGGATTCTGGGCCCACAACGTCCAGATGTGAAAAGTGTGTAAAGTTATTGTACTTGGTCCAGAAAACAAAAAAGTTAATGGATGTAACCCCCAAAATTGAGCCGTTTCTAAGATATTGGTTTTTAAAGTCGCAAAGTTCATACATTGTGAATACTGAGCTTGCTTATTAGCAGGGCATCAAGCTGCTTTAATCTCTATTATTATGCGTTTTACATGATAAAGAAGCAATACTGTCATCGAATATTTACATTTATTAAGAAGTGATATAGTAATTTGTCGCCCGCCAACGTACTGACAAATTTTAAGAGATAATTAAACTTTTCTTTCACTCGACGTTTTGGCTGGTTTTTTGTTTAAAAAAAGCCTTTTCATACATCAAGAATAATTACCGCACAAACCTATCTCTTAATTAAGTAATATTAAATATGTTTTCCTCTTGTATTCTCATAATAATAAAATGAACAGGTCCGATTTGAACGCGTTGCAGAGAACACGCGATTCTCACATCAAACTTCGCTCGAGCCGCGATTTCGGCCACTGAGAGCGTGGTACCGGTACCAGGTTCTGATTCGCTTCGCTCACGCCAGGCTGGTAGTCAACCAACATCTTTTCCCACTCTAGCGGACCCCGCAGACACGGACGCCGCGCGGGTTGGCTTGCGCGCGTCACAGCAGCGACCAACCGCAAGCCATCCCCCACCACGTCATACCCGAATGGCGTGCGCTGCCCAGCGGGCCGCGCACAAATATCGGTGATCCCGCACCAGAAGATCATTCGCCAACCAAAAGCCTGATTCGACGCTGCGACGCTCAACGGAAAATTCAGCAAGCAGTCAACATTCGCCCACTAGAGAATAGTCGCCTACATATCTACGTTGGATACCGACTGCAGCAGCCTTCGAACAGCAGCCCTGTGAGCCGAGCCAAGGTGGCTCGAGCCTCTAAACGGCTAGGTGGCCGCTTCGGCTGCGCAGCAATCCGGACTCCCTACTAGCATTAAGGATTGCGGGTACGATTTCTTTTGATTTATTAAATACAGGTTTCATTATTTGTAAACCCGACCATCTCCCCCTCCCCTGGGTATAATATTGTAGGTCATCAAACATGTACTGTTAACGCAGGTTTAGAAATATTTTTCTGGTTTATTTCGCAATAACCACACTCACGGAAGACCTCCAGAGTTGCCGCCTAGAAAGGACCTAGCCCCACATCACCTACACTACTCATTCGTTGTATTATTCCCTTTCTTTCGCGAAAGTTGTATTCTCCCTCACCTGCCCTTTTTTTTAACGCGATGACCATTTAAGGGTAACTAGCTTCCGTCGAAAATCGGTGGGCCACAAATTATAGATGCTTTAGTTAACACCTCATATTTTTTATTATTTGTCTTCACCAGAATAATCTTGCAAAACTGGTACCAGCTATATATTTTCAGCGGGTGGTTTTATTAATTCTTGATATTATGCAGGGGCTTGTGCGATAGAGCCTCTAGGTGGGTTACAATAATTTTTTCTCTTTATCTCTGAAACCACTCAATTAACAGCAAAACTAAGAACATATTTGGAATCAGCGTACCAAAAAACATAGGGTAATACGCTTCTCTAAGATGGACGCATTGGGCCCAAAATTCGCACCCTCCTTTATATTAAATTTAATTTACATGTATACAAAATCATGAGCATGTATTGTATATGAAGTCAGTAAATATTTTTTCTAACATTGAAGTCAAAAAGACGATTTTTTTAGAAGAAAGATAAATTTTAAACAAGAAATTTTACTTTAAACCAAAAAATATGGTTTTTCTACGATTGTTCATTAATTTTCAATAAAAAAGAACAAATTTTCATTAAAACAGTAGAATTTTCCACCAAAAAATGATGACTGACAACATACTTTAATGTGCAACAAAATAATTAAATTATCTACCCAAAAAGATGAATTTGTAATAGTTTAATTTTCAACCAAGGAGTCTACAATTTCCAAAAAATAAACGGAGATGACATGTTGTAGACTTAGGAGTCCAAAATCTTTCCTTTTCTAATTATCCGAAAAGAAAATTGATGTTCGCTTGAGCCCAGAAATAATAATTACTTTTCAGCATTGAAATGGATAATAACGCCGCTGCAAGACAAATTTGTACATTTAGTTCTTTTTTTTTATAACAGTCGCACTAAAGGAGGGTGCCAATTTTGGGCCCAATGCGTCCATCTTAGAGAAGCGTATTACCCCATGTCTTTTGGTACGCTGATTTCAAATATGTTCTTAGCTTTGCTATTAATTGAGTGGTTTCAGAGGTAAAAAGAACAAATTGTTCTGAAAATATATCGCTGGTACCAGTTTTGCAAGATTATTCTGATGAAGACGAATAATAAAAAATATGAGGTGTTAACTAAAGCATCTATAATTTGTGGTCTGCCGATTTGCGACGGAAGCTAGTTACCCTTAAATGGCCGTCGCGTTCAAAAAAAGGTCCCTGCTTGGCGGCAACTCTAGAGGTCTCTCCGGTGAGTGTGGTGTATGTTGATCAGGTCTAGGTCCCCGCTAAGCAGCAACTCTGAAGGTCTCCTGTGAGTGTTGTTATTGCGAAATAAACCAGAAAATATTCCTAAACCTGCTTTAATAGTACATGTTTGATGACCTACAATATTATACCCAGGGGAGGGTAAGATGGTCGGGTTTAAAAACAATGAAACCTATATTTAATAAATCAAAAGAAATCGTACCCGTAATCCTTAATGCTGGGAGGGAGTCCGGATTGCTGTACAGCCGAAGCGGCCACCTAGCCGTTCAGAGGCTCGAGCCACCTTGGCTCGGCTCAGAAGGGCTGCTGGTGGAAGGCTGTTGCAGTGCGCTTCCTTGCTAAGTGAGACAGCGTTACAACTCTACACCATGGACATTGCACATCCTACGTAGGTCGGTATCCAACGTAGATATGTTGGCGACTATTCTCTAGTGGGTGAATGTTGGCTGCTTGCTGAATTTTCCGTTGAGCGTCGAAGCGTCGTCTAAGGCTTTTGGTTGGCGAATGATCTTGTGGTGCGGGATCACCGATATTTATGCGCGGCCCGCTGGGCAGCGCACGCCATTCGTGTAGGACGTGGTGGGGGATGGCTTGCGGTTGGTCGCTGCTGTGACGCGCGCAAGCCAACCCGCGCGGCGTCCGTGTCAGCGGGGTCCGCTAGAGTGGGAATGGATGTTGGTTGGCTAACAGCCTGGCATGAGCGAAGCCAATCAGAACCTGGTACCGGTACCACGCTGTGATTGGCCAAAATCGTGGCTCGAGCGAAGTTTGATGTAAAAATCGCGTGTTCTCTGCTACGCATTTAAATCGGACCTGCTTATTTTATTATTATAAGAATATAAGAGGAAAACATATTTAATATTACTTAATTAAGAGATAGGTTTGTGCGTTAATTATTCTTAATGTATGATAAGGCTTTTTTTAAACAATGAATCAGCCAAAACGTCGTTTAAAAGAAAAATTCAATTATCTCTTAAAATTTGTCAGTACTTTGGTGGGCGACAAATTACACTAATGACTTTGGAACTTTTTTAATGAATCAAGGTTGTAGAGGTCGCACTGTAAATAGTATACTATAAATATTATTGTTAGCGTACGCGGATGACTTGGTCCTTCTCTCGGATACACCCATGGACTTAAGTAGGAAACTAGAGGCACTACGGCTATATTGTATACAAAATAGTTTGGCTGTAATTGAAGACAGAATTAAAGTAACAGTAAATTATAATTATCTTAGTCTATTTCATAGTAATTTTTGTAAGTTTGTTGATCTTACGAGAAAATTTATCGGTTCAGCAAATGCGGCAGCGGGTGCTATTTTTAAAATCGTAAACAGTTTCAAAATAGACTCTTGATCAGCCGGCATTAAATTGTTTGAGAGCATGGTTTATAGACCGTCATTGTCCTGTGTTATCCTTACTAGGATACTATCTTGGATTGAAAAATTTCTTGTTTGGACTCTTAACGGTATCCAGGACCATTTTTGGAGAGAATAATTGTACTGGCACGGTCAAAGTGTGGAACGAGGCTTCTCTGCAAGGTCTGGTTTCTGGTGCAAGCATGCTTTTGAGTGGCTACATGAGAGTTTCTCTTAGAAGGGATCTGGAAGCTGGGGCCCACTCAGCCCTATCTCACTTTTAGAATTTACTTGAATTTTAAAATGGATCAAGCTCAACTAAGACTCGCAAATAGTCATTCAGAGCATATTTGATTGTCGGTAGTGGTGATCTTAATCATTTCCTTAAAGATTTCCCTCGATTTACAGAAATTAGAGCAAAATAGTTTACCGAATTAATGACGTGTGCTGACCAAGCAATATTTTGGAAAAGTGTTTCTATCTATTTTTGTGAAAAATCAACCTATTCCGCCGATTCATTACCGAATGAAAAGAAAAAAACTTTCTTTCCAGCTATTCCTGTGGAAATTTACCTTCCAACAATAAAACGTTTCTCAAAGAAATGTTAAAACATATAATTAAATTTATGAAACAATGATGTCAGTCTTTCCAGTTCTTTTAACATATTTTGAAGAACGTGTAGTATATTTTTATTAGGTTTCCTTGAAACTCGCTAATGGAATACAAATATCACAGAAGAACAAACTCATAATCGTATATTCCATTAGATAACGAGTTTAGTATCTGTAGTCTAATGAATCACCAGAATATTCTTTAATTACATAATTGACAGAATTCTTCATTATTACAGTAATCAGATTTTCCTCTACTTACTAAAAATGAAGACCGTTTATAGTCTGGCATTCACCCTGTTGGTCATCCTTAATTCTATTGGTAAATATAATAATAATAATGATACTATATCTATAACTATAAGTACATTTTTGAACTTGCAGTTTTGAAAAACTGGTTTTCGATAAAAACGTATTAAAATTTGTCGAGGACATAAGTATAATGTAGCAAGATAAAGCATCGATTAAACTATTATTTACCACTATAAACTCAAAATCAATATTTTTTACTTCTTTTCACAAAAATGCGAATATCTTGGAAACTACAATATTTCAATAGTTAAATTTTCACCCAAAAAAATGTGTCTACTTGAAAGATGAGTTTTCAACCCAGAAGATAAATTTTTCACAAGAAAAGATTCATTTTTAAAAAACCACTAGTTAAAGCTTTGTCCCAAAAATATTACTTTTTAACAAAATATTTGCATTCAAAACAAAAAATAATTTCCTACAAAATAGTAGAATTTTTAATCGAACTAGCTAGGAAATGCGAACAATATACATAATAGTAGGCTATTCAAATATTACAATTAATTTACAATTAATCATCGGGAAACGTACTTAAGGTTATCTGAGTTCGTCGTGTTACTTCCACTGACCCCTCTCCCCCTCCTACAACCATGTTTCCAAACTCACTTTTTGCCGCAATCCCATTCCCACTTGAATTGGTCACGTAGTTTATAGAAGGTCCATCAACAATGACTCACTTTGCATCTGCAAAGCAGTCACGAGAAAACCATGAAACCAAACTCGTGTTGCGTAAAAAATTTAATCCTCTTTTCTTGTTACAGATTTAAGTTTACAGTTAGATCTTTTCCCTGATGATGACCTTCCACCTGATCATCCTCGTGGCAGACCTTCTGTTTCTCCTTCTGTAAGAAATCATTCACTTGGGATCGACTTGAATCACCCTCCTGCCGAGTCTCCTCTTCGTGTATGATCCAGGTCTCCTACTGCCTGGCGTCATTCTTCTACCAGGACCATGGCTCTTCCTGAAAGGCTTCCTTCTTCTGACGGATATGGATGTGGACTTGAAGAACTTAGATTTATTCGGCTAATTCCCAAAAGGTATCCACACCGAACATTTGAACTTCGAAGATACATTTTTCCTTACGATGAAGATCTACGAACAAGAAAACGATTTAATTCCTATGCGCCAATGCCACCCCAAGAAAAAATAGTATTATCAACATCCGATGGTGACGCCTTTGCAATATTGGAGACTTTTAATGCTCTAGCGGGAATATATAGATATATTCATCGCAATATAAGACGGGCGAAAATAAACATGGCGACCGGCAAGGTTACCATATTGACCCCAGAGGAAATTGCTGCAACTCCAGTAGGTAATCACCGTTCAGTAAGGTTGAATTTTAGAGTAGAACATCGAAATCCTCGTAAAAACAATCCACAAGACCATTAATTAATAAGAAAATGTGAAAATTTCATACAATATTGTGCATGGTCCGAAATTAAATTAAAATGTTACAAGTAAGTCCTAGTTGGAAATAATAATACAAAATCAATGTGTTTGTCAAAAATGTTATTTGGCGCCTCAGTGAATACTGACTTGCCTCTCACTGTCCCCACTATTGTGAAGAGACGCTTTCTGTACGACAGGTTAATAAAGATTGGTTTAACGAGATACTTGTGTTTATCTGAATAAACTTCTTCTCCCAAAAACTTAATATATCAATAAGTAATTGGCCTCAGCGCGTTTCCACTATGCATAGAAAAGTGATCGATAAAGGAAGGTTGAAGCTAATTAATTGCAGAAGAACAGAAAATTATGCTAAGTTACCTCTCTTCTGTAATGCACATTCAGCAGTAAGCTTCTATGACACACAAAGATGTGTAAAAACCTGGTGAAAGTTTCGGATAGGAATTCATTGCGAACCAATCCAAAGTCATCCGAACCATTCCAGAATCTGTATCCTTATTTTGAAATCGTATTAGATCGGATTTAATCGGATTATGGTTCTTCTTTCAACTTCGGATTGAATCCAATAGGAATCCTTGTTTCAAAGTCGGATTCGGTCGGATAGGAATCTTTGGTTCAACTTCGGATGAGCTCGGAGTGAAACTGTTTGGTTCGGATACAGATTCCGGAAAGAAATGGATTCAAAAGGATGGCATTTTTTCTAACCGAAACTTTCGCTGGGTTAATGTTCTGCGGTACATACAACTGCGCTGTCAACTTCGTCGATACTGATGGATACGCAGTAGACTTATGAGGCACATACAGATGCGCTCTACAGTTCGGTGGTACATGGGGCTTCAGTGGACTTCTGCGCTACTCATAGATGCTCAATAGCCTTCTACGATATTTATGCATGCGCAGTAGCCTTATAAGATACTTATAGAAGCGCAGTAGGCTTATACGATACTTACAGATGCGCAGTAGACTTCTACAATACTTACCGACGCGAACTAAAGTTCGGTGGTTTAGCAGGTTGTGCAATAAAATTCTACAGTAAGTGTAGATGCACAATACGCTTTTATGATTCTTATGGATGCGCAGTATACTTATAAGATACTTATGGATCTGCAGTTGACTTATAAGGCACATACGGGTGCGCACTGCGAGCCATATTTCAAATGTGTTTCAAATTATCAATTTACATTATCAATTTCTCAGAAATCCAAAGCTGGTAGGAACGAAATTCTTTTGCTGAAGAGTGTTGAAGTTCGTCTCATATACATTCTGACCAATGCTTGTTATGATACACATTTGATAAATATATTCGAGTTTCGCAAAAGAAAAACATTCAGAGCTATCGGTATTACTTGAAGGTTAGAGTATTGAATGTGACACATCGATTCTTGACAAGGTTAGATACTTTTGTTTATCTGAAGATAAAATACACCTTTTCACAAGTTTATCATAGGAAAATATGATCGAATTGCGTGAAACGCTAACATCAATGCGAAAACTCAGACCCGCGATGTAACACAAACTCTTGTGGTGTTACTATTAAAATCAAGATTTGGAAACTCCTAAAAAATACGTGCTGCAATTTTGCAATTAGAACGAGAGCAGCTTGTTTTAGGCAATTTCACACCTATCATGAACTCTTTTGAAAAAGTTGTCTTACCCTCATGATCAGGATTAAGTCCCGTGTAAAAATATGGCGTCTTGACTCTTCTTGACTTCGCCTCCAAGACTAACTAAGCTTTACGACGGATTTTGAAGCAAAGTCGTGGTGAACTTCTCGTAAGACAAAAAGTTTTATTTCAAGTCTTAATCATGGTTCCATAAAGCAACCAATCCCGACACAACTAGAACGTGTACGTCATCCACTTGTGCTCCTCCTGTCCTAGAAGGTAAGCAAGAGCGGAAAATTTACGCGAGACAACATCGTTTAAAACTGTTCCTTGGAGTCAGGTCTCTAGCCTCGGATGACCTTACGCGGCAGACGGGACAGTTGGAGATAAAGGTTTCACCTCTGGATACTTTTTTAGAGCTACCAATATTTGTAGAATGTTATGAGGAACAGTGTTGACGGATCAGATGAAGTGTTCCCGGAAGAACAGTTGAGTTGGCTAAGAAATGAAGCTTTCGTATCACCAAGAAAGCCGATTATGAGAACTACAAGACGGAATTTGTAGCCTTGGTACAGCCTGCTCATCTAAAAAATAAGTGCTTCATATTTCGCCCGTTTTTCTTCCTCCTTTACCATTATATTACCATCGGCTGGTATCGAGAATTCAAACACTGAAATGATCTATCGAATCACGTAAATTATCTCCTTATTCATTATTATATACGAGAAGTTGTAGGCTCCGGAAGCTACGATCATGGTTTTTTTAAAGCAACCAATCCCGACGCAATTGGAACGTTTGCGTCATCCACTTCTGCTACTTCTGTCCTAGAAGGTAAGCAAGAGCGGGAAATTTACGCGAGAGGACATCGTTCAACACTGTTCCTTAAAGTCAGGTCTCTAGCCGCGGGTGAGCTTACGCGGCAGACGGGACAGTTGGAGATGAAGGTTTCACCTCTGAATACTTTTTTAGAGCTACCAATCTTTGTAGAATGTTATGAGGAACAGTGCTGACGGACCAGATAAAGTGATCCCAGAAGAACAGCCTTTTGCATCCGGTTTACGATGGAATGAGCCTAACGCTGGCGAGCCGGAATCTTGTTGAGTTAGCTCAGAAATGAAGCTTTCATACCTCCAAGACAGCCGATTATGAGAACTGCAAGATAGACTTTGTAGCCTTGGTACAGCCTGCTAAGCTCGGAGAGAAGTGCTTGATATTTCACCCGTTTTTCTTCCTCCTTTGCCGTGATATTACCATCGGCTGGTGCCGGGAATTCAATCACGTGAATGATCTTGGTCTTAAGATCTTGGAGGACAATATCAGGCTTCGTAGCACTGATACGTTGAGTGGTGGAGAATGAGAAATTCCAGTAGATCTTCACTGATCATTCTCCACAACGGATTCGAGTTCCCCCTGGTCGTGTGGCAAGGCGGGCAAGAGATCAACACCATAGAAGTGCCTAAGATGGTAATATAACACTTTAAGAGCCGCATTGTGTCTCTCGATGTACCCGTAACATGCATACTTTGAGCATCCACTGAGAACATGCCCAAGTGTTTCTGGCTCTTGCTTACACGCTCGGCAGTTAGTATCGCCTACAGGTATATTCATTATGCGCTCGCGGTAAACTAAGGTATCTATAACGCCGTCTTGACAGGCAAACAGAAATCCCTCAGTCTTCGATCTCAATCCAGCAGACTTGAGAAACATATTGGAAAGACCCATCGAGAGCTCTTCTCTACGTATGATGTCGTAAAATTTACCATAAAGGGACTTGTCAACATGTTCTCTTAGTAGAAGCGTAGTTTCTGCTTCCTGTACATGACTTTTGAGCACCGAAGGACTTAGTGATGCTAGGCCATGTGTAGTGTCACTGGAATCAAATGGGAGGCCAAGCTCCTCTGCAGCCCTATTTGCGGCACGGTATAGAAACGCCGCAACATTGTTGGCTTCATGTTGATGTACGAGTCACATGAGAGCGCTATTTAGAACTGAGCAGGCTTTATCCAGAACCGTTCTTCGATGAAGGCACTCCAAACTTAGCAAGCCTCTACTCCCTTTATCTCGAGGTAGGTATATTCGAGGTACGGAAGATCTAGGATGGTGACTTCGATGGATTGTCATCATCTTGCGTGTGCTTCGGTCAAGTTGCTTCAACTCATCGACGTTCCATTTTACTGCGCCAAATGTGTAGAGCAGTATACGAACGGCCAGCATATTGGTCGCCTGGATCTTATTCTTTCGAGATAATGCGGAAGCCCAAATTTTTCTGAGAATTTGGCGATACCTTTTTACAAGGGCCGTTTTTAACACACGCACATCTTGGGTTTCCGCTTGCGGTATTCCAAGATATGTATATGTTTCTCCATATTAGGATGTTGAATGGTATTCCCGCCTATGAGTTGAACATCCCGATCGTCACTCGATGGTGTAGTTTCTAGTCGTCCTTGCTGTAGGTGGACGCTGTTTGTCGACCTCTACAAACTGTGGACCCCACCGGCAGGGCCTGCCATTTCCAGGAATCAGATATCTAGGCTGGGACCAAATATTTAAAATCTGCTAAAAATAAAATTTCACAACCGATCAACCTTGTAATTTGGTAATAAATGATTTGATAAATCAAAATTCGGAACCTGTCAATCTCAAAAACTACAGGCATATAAAATTTTCCGTAAAAATTTTAAAACTGTGATTTTCTGCAAGTATCTAGTGAACAATTGGCTATAGGAAAATGTGGATAACATTTTTAGATTTGCGATCAAAAGAACATAATTATATATTGCAGCACTCTGGGAGAAAAAGTTTGAAAAAGTACAGTTTTTATTAGTTTTATGAACATTTTTCGACTTCCGAGCATGCTAATTTAAATTTGTAAAGAAGAAAATTAAAGTTGAATAAATTCCCCGTAAAAAGAAAAGAAAAGAAGATTTTATCTTACTTAGTTTAGGAGATACAGCCATCAGAAAAAAAAATTTACTCTTAATCAAAAAAGATGACTTCTCTGTCATAAAAGATGAATTTTCAATCCAAGAGATGAATTGTCATTAAACAGTTGAATTTGTCACCGAAAAGTGACCACTTTAAAAACCTAGATGAATTTTCAATAAAACAATTCAATTGTCTACCCAAAAAGACGAATTTGCAACAAAATACAGTGAAATTTCGATATAACGCTCTCGCATATAAAGCGTTTCCGTCTATAACAAAGTAGTTCAACTTTCCACCAAGTAGTTGGGTTTTTAACCAATAAACAAACATCAATTTTTAATTAAATAGTTAATTTCTCAAACAAAAGAATAAATTTTCCATCAAATAGAATAATTTATATAAAAAAGTCGAATTTTCCAGAAAATAATTTAATTTTCAACACAATAGTTGATTTTTGAACTAGGATATATCAATTTTTAATTAAAAATATAAATTTTTAACTAAATATTCAAAGAAAAAGAGAACATTTGTACAAAACAATTGTGCATTTTCAGTCAGAAAAAAATGCTGCCACTTTCAACCAAGTAACTGGCAAAAATCAATGTTTAATTAAAAATATAAAATTTCGACACTGAATTAAGTAGGTACATTTGCAGCTTAAAAAGTTATTTCTCAAACAAACGAAAAAATGAATTTTCAACCAAATATTTAAATTTTTATCAATTATATTAATTTTATTATTTAAAGCGTTCCATACTGAATTCCATATTATATCTAAATTAATTTTTTTCCATAAATTTATGTCCCTATTTTTGTTAGCAAGCATTTTGGCCGTCAAGTCAGATATTAAAATATTTTTAATTATTCTTGATTCATTACCGAATAATAAGAAAAAAATGAAATTCTGGCTATTCCCGTTAAAAGTTATCTTTCATCAATCAAACATGTTTTAAACAATTTCTAAATCATATGATCAAAATTTTACAAGAATTATGCCCATATTCTCAGTTCTTTCAACATATTTTTAGAATGTATAGTATAGTTTTATCAACTAAAAATCAACTTTTTCTTTACCGCAAAAGATTATATATACCTTAATTTCAACGAAATACGTATTTAATTAAATATCTGTCCTTGAAACTCACTAATGAAATACAAATATCCCAGAAGAACAAGCTTATAATTGTATATTCCATTATATGAGGAGTTTAGTATCTATAGTCTAACGAAGAACCGGAATATTCTTTGATTACAATATGGATTAAATTATTCATTAATACAGTAATCAGATTTTCCTCTACTTGGTAAAAATGAGGACTGTTTATAGTCTGGTATTCACCCTGTTGGCCATCCTTAATTCTCTTGGTGAATATAATAATAATTATTATTATATAACTCTAATGTTAATGTTCCAATGTTATATGTTAATTATCTGATGTTATCGATACTTTTCATTGTTAGCTTACGTCCACACGGAATTAGATATCGTTTTGAAAATTTGGTACGCTAAGTAGAAGGCTCGAAGGAAGTCGGCTTTGGTCCTCAATATTTAAAATTGTAACAAAAGGTTTTTTTAGAAAAAAAATTTCCTACATTAGTGACCGGTTTACCAATTAACATTTATTGTACATTTTCTTATTTACATGCATGAAGTGATCGAAAATATAGCACGAAAATTTTAATGAATGCAAGAAAAATAAAAGCAACCATGTTTATCTACTTTCCTCTTTAATATTATTCCCATACAGGGAGTTTGACGAAATTTTGGGACCAGCGAACTTCTTTTTTATCGCCAGAGAGAAGTCAAACTTCTGCCGTGAAGCCGAAATGCATCGGTAGATATTTATGACTTTCATAAATAAACTTTTTTCTTCCCCCAACTCTGTGCCTTGCCACAAACGGTCCTTTAACATGTATTAATATTTTCCAACAAATTTTCTGCGTTATATTAACTTTTATTTTTAAATGTGGGTGAAAAAATATTGATCTCAGGACTGACTTCATAGCCTTACTTTCACTGACCTCTCTCCCCCTCCCATGAACCATGTTACCAAACTTAGTTTTTGTCGCAATCACACACGAGAAAAGGATGAAACTATACTCGTGTTGCATAAAGTATTAAATTCTCTTTTCTTGTTGCAGATTTAAGTTCATTGTTCGATCTTTTCCCCGATGATGATCTTACTCTTGATCATCCTCGTGGCAGACCTTCTGTTTCTCCTTCTGAAAGAAATCATTCACTTGGGATCGACTTGAATCATCCTCCTGCCGAGTCTCCTCTTCGTGTAAGATCCAGGTCTCCAACTGCCGGGCTTTATCATTCTACCAGGACCATGGCTCTTCCTGAACGGCTTCCTTCTTCTGACGGATACGGATGTGGACTTGAACTACTTAGATTTATTCGGCTCATTCCCAAAAGGTATCCGCACCGGATATTCGAACTTCGAAGATACACTTTTCCTGCCGATAAAGCCATTCGATTGAGAAAAGCATATAATGTCTATGTGCCAATGCCAACCCAAGAAAACATTGTATTATCAACATCCGATGGTGACGCCTTTGCAATATTGGAGACTTTTAATGTTCTTGCAGGAATATATAGATATATCAAACGCGATATAAGACGGGCGAAAATAAACATGGCAAGCGGTCAGATTGCCACATTGACCCCACAGGAAATTGCTGCAACTCCAGTAGGTGACCGCCGCACAATAATTTCGAATTTTAGAGTAGAGCATCTGAACCCTCGTTAAAAAAGTGCATTGAAGCATTAATTAATTAAAAAAATGTGAAAATAAAATATAATATTTTTTATGTTTCCGAAGTCAAACTAAAATGTATGTACCTAAGTTCAGTTCGACTGACTATTGTGAACATAAGCGTTCTGAACGAGACATTAATAAAGATTGGTTTAACGAGATATTTGTGTTTATCTGAATAAACTTCTTCTCCTGACAACTTAATAAATCAGTAAGTCATGGACCACAGTGCGTTCCCACTCTCCATAGAAAATTGATCGCTGACGGAGAAAAGAAATTAGGAATTGATGAACTGTTCAATGTGACCCAGATTAGGCTATTTCGCTAAATTTGATTTCCCGGCCTGCAAAATCTTTGGAAATTCAGTCAGTTTTTGACGATAAATTGTAAAAGTTTCAGGAAATTTACCAAAATAGTCACATTCAGGTCCTACGATAATGTCACAGACTGTAATTTACAGGTAATTAAAATGGCCGCCGCGAGACTTCGTGTGCGCGAATAATTTAATAATACTAGATCAGATTAATTTGATAATAATTAAATATAAGGACTGGCAACCGTTGAGAAATAAAGATGGACTCGAAGTTCGAACTTTAACCTCAAGAGAACAAAGACACGTTGTGAGTCAAAAACATTTATGATTTTTGGGAATAATAAATGACTGTAGATGATATTTTATACAAGCTGAATATTTGCAACAATGGACATACTGTATTATGATTTGTTGCTAATGAAAATTCCTGAATTGAAAGACATTAATGGTTTGCCGTCGTGAAAATGAGGAAATAGCCGAGTAGGTTAAATTAAATAATTTAACGGTTCATTGCCAAGATTCTAAAAAATAACCTTTAACTAATCCTTTTTGCTGAAATTTTGGTAAGTCGAAATTAGAATCCAAATTGTCCGTAAAGCTGGAGCTGACTTTTATTACCCATAATTTTTGTGAAATGTATTTACCTAATTCTTTGGGTTTCCTGCCTGCATGTGACTTACGCCATCCAATTTTCTGTTACTGTTGACGCATTTGTGAGTAAACTGAAACTCCGATGGGTTGGACTGGCGTGGAAGCGCGGGCGATTCGCGTCTTCCATCATGAAACTATACGGAGTGTCATTAGTTTCTTTCATAAAATTGGGTGAAATAAATTTGACTAGGATTAAGAGAAGGAGGCCCTGGGCCGCTGCGATGGACCCTGAGACCTCAGAGAGGATTCTTCGAGAAAGCAAAACAACTTCACGCTCAGTCGGGACCGGTCATAGAAATTTTCACTTGCAAAATTTGTCTAGAGTGAACTTGTAATAATTGTTTATTAAAGTCCGAGAGAAGTCTTGTGTTCGTCCAATTGTAATCATTTATATTAATTAGAGAATTTAATTTAATGAAATCGAAGTAGTTTCAATCGACTTTTTCCCAAATAAATTCTCTTTTAAATTATATTTTATTGGAGTTATAAATAAATCGTCTCAAGTAGTAATTAATCATTGGTGCGAGAGGTTTTGCTCTCATAAATGTGGAGAACCAGGAGGACATCGTTGGGATTTGTCCAATTTCGCTGATTAGTAGTAGAACAGGAAATCCATCCCCGAGGGCCATCTCCGATGACCAACCCTTAGGACCACCCCTGAAGGACGAGGGGCGAGGGAACGGGATAGTGTGCAGGCCGGATTTGCCACCCCTTTTCATCGGCCGCAACTCGCTCGCCGATTTTTAGTGGGTTTTTCGAGATACTGAGCGGCAAAAGGCCGAAGCTGTAAAGCGGCGCGGCTCCTAAACACCCTTCTGCTCAATAAGAGTGGTTGTCGTGTGCGTCAGGCCCGGGAAAGAAAGGATCATCAAGGAACGTCCAGCAAAAAGAAACAATCACATAGGGATCCTCAAGGTATTTGTTATTTTATTAGCTTTCACAGAGGCTAGTATCATCAAGAACTTCTTCCGGTAAGTCGATTCGCAAGGTTCTCAACGCGTTTCCAAGTCTCTCGATTTCGTTTATTTAACGTTTTGTAATTTTGAGTCGAGATACGTATTTGCCTTCGTTATAAAATGCCACCAAGAGGTAGACGTATGACTAGACTCTCTGGCCGTGGTGCCCACGGTGCCGGTCGTACTTCGCGGAGCGGTTCCGGTAAAACTGACAGAAAGGTCAATGAACCCACAAATTTAACATCAGATGTCGATTCAGGACCATTAAAAAATTTACAAACGATGGAAAAAATGGGTCCTGGCGAGGTGGGTGGCAACCCCAACCTCTCCTCTAGTACTGCACGGTTAGACAGATACGTAAACTTGCCGAGAGCTAACTTTCGTTGCCTTAGGGTCGTGGGTGACGAACAGTCGAAATGACTAGCGGTAATTCATCCAGCCAAATTTCAGATGCTAGTTGTGGCACCAGTCTGTTTTCCCTTCCGGAAACAGAACCAGAACATCAAAAACCTTTCAAGGCTGCTCTACAATGTTTGCCCAAAAGTTTTGACGGGCAAAACATGTCTGTAAACCGCTTCGTAAATGACTGTTTATATGCTAGAAACTCTATTGCGGCGAAGGGTCGTCCATATATTTTCATAATGGGCCACTCGCGTTTACAGGGCGATGCTTTCAACGCGTTGCAGGATCGCAAAATTCACACTCTTGAGGAAATTCTTAAATCCCTCAAAGTAAATTTCACCGATAATAGAAATTTGAGCCAACTGAATACTGCGTTCGCAAAAGTAGCTCAGAATTTGAATGAATCAGTTAGGGCCTATGAAGGAAGGGTTGCAAAAATGTCAACTAGTTTAATCGAGTTAATTGAAGATCAGTATTCTGCCCTCACTGCACAAGTTATGGGTATCGGCACGAGATACGGCTTGTGAAAATTTCGTGACGGGATTGAAACGGGATTTACAAATGCGAGTGCGACACACTCATTCACACTCAACTGTCCATCATCCTCTCCTGTACACCTCTCTAACACACGTGCCCATGACTCTATTTCGTATCCACATACTCTACACAGATTGTCCTCTTCAGTCATCTAGTATCTACAAGCTCTCACTCCTTCTTCCATTCTAAACCGTACCACCCTATTCCATTTGTCGTCCTTCTTTATTTTTTGCAAATACTCTGGTTCCGTCAACCCCTTGACCATCGTATACCATCTATTGTACCTCCAATCCATAATATTTCTCCATATGTGTTCTCCTTGTTTTACTAATAGCTCTAATTCTATGTTCTGCCTATCCACTACCCCTTCTTGTATATCACAAACCCTCCTCATTTTTTTCCTTTCTTCCTCCCATTTCGAATTTCCCAAATTGCCTCTCGTCTCCTTGTGCCGAACTTCGATCAAGCAACCTTGTCCTATTCTGCTTCCCTCTCTCCTTTTCAGCTTCTCTTCAAACCTCCAAGCTCTCTTAATTTGTCTAGTTATCATTTTTCCCTGCCTAATTCTTCCATCATGCATGCTTTCCACTTTCCTATGTTCCTTCTATACCCAGACCTCCACTCCATAACAAAACAGAACTCCTCCACTCTTTCCACTGTTTCTCCGTTTCTCTTCCAAACGTAACTTATTTTGGTCTTTCTACTTCTGAAGCACATCACCTTCGTCTTCCCTACGTTCACCGTCAGTTCTTTTGTTCCCACATACTCCTCGAAAATTCTGATCATTAAGTTCATACCCTTTTCATCGTCTGCTGACAGAACTACGTGCTCCGCGTATGCTAGAGAGTATAGTTTGCTGTTACCCAAAATCGTTCCTCCTTTCCCTTTCGCCTTTACCTTCTCCTCTAAGTCTGCCAGCAGCGTATTGGAGAGTAGCGGACTCAAGGGGCACCCTTGCCTTAGACCTCTTCCAGTCCAGAAAACCTCCCCTTTTCCCCCCTTATCTTCACCCTAATCCTGGTTCCAGTAAAAATTTCCTTTATTCTCTCTATCAACCCTTCCTCTACTCCCCTCTCTTTCATTGCCTGCCATAGCACTTTTCTATTCATTGAGTCAAAAGCTGCTTTAAAATCTACAAACAAGGCGACTAATTTCCATCTCTTTCTCCCTAAATTTCTGTTAACCAAGTAGTTGCGTACGTAGATGTTATTTATTGTCCACATTCCTTTTCTGAATCCCGTTTGATTGTGTGGCATAGTTTGTTTCCCCTCTATTTGGTTCTCTAACCTATTTCTTAGAATTTCTGCATATATTTTATAACCTACTGGCATAAGAGTACCACCAACCCTGTCATCCACCCCTCCGGCCACCCTTCTCCTTTCCAGACCTTGTTGCAGATCTTCCACATCTCTTCCCTAACCCCTACTCCTCCATACTTTATCGCTTCATTCTCCATACCATCCTCTCCTGCAGCCTTGTTTCTTTTTATTATATCTACTGCCTCATCCACTTCTTCTCTTGTTATTTTGTTCCCTTCATCCATTTCTTCCTGGTCTATCCTTCATTTTCCCCTTTGATCCTATTTTGTTCTCCCCCTAACAGCCCCTTGAAATAATCCGTCCACTCGCCCATTTCTATTTCTTCATTCACGCCCTTTCTTCCTCATCGTTCCCTATTTATCACATCCCAAACCCTACCTTCTCTGATCGCGTTTTCTACTTCTTCCTGGTATTCCTTCTTTCCCTTTTGCTTTTTCCTTTCCAGTATCCTCTCATGTTCTCTTTTTCTATGTTGTAATCCGCCTTCTCCAATTCTCCTTTCCTCCATTTTCTTACACACTCTTTCATTCTCTCTTTACTCTCCCTGCATTCCTCGTACCACCAGCCTCTTTTTCCCTGTTCTCTATCTTCTTTTGTACTTGCCTCATCCCTTAGCTTCTCAATCGATCCTTTCAAGCTTTCAATTAAGGACTCTAATTTCTCTATCCTGCATACTCCCATTTTTGTGTTCCTTTCTCCCTCTGCCGTGCTTACAGACGCCACCTTTCAGTGTAGCGATTACCGGGAACTGCTCGGACCCTATCTCATTCCCCACATTCATACTGTTTATCATATTTCTTATTCTTTCCTCCACCAGGATATAGTCTATTACTGTTTCTCCCTTACCTATAAATGTGATCTCTCCTTTCTCATCTCCTTTCATATTACCATTACATATAGACCATCCTGTTACTCCTATAACGTCTAGTAACCTCTTCCCCTCTCGGTCTGTCTCCCTATGTTTCAAGCTCCTTATATAGGCCTCCTTTTCTTCATCCCAAAACCCTCACCCTTGCTCGCCAGTCCAGGCATTCAAGTTACCTCCTATCAACACCAACTCTTCCTTCTTTTCCTCCATCCACCTCCTTATTACTCTCCAGCCTTCCTCTTCCCCTTTTCTTCTATATACACAAACCACCGTAATTTTGACATTTCCAATTACAATCGTTCTTACCATTGTTCCATACTTTTCCTCCCTTTCCTCTTCTGTTCTACCTCTTACTACCAATTATTTCCTCATCCCTGAGACCATGTCGCCCATCCCTCTACCTTTAACGTGTTCCTTTTTTGCTTCATGCATTGTCCATACATAACCTTTAGGTAACATCCTTTTCATTCCCTTCCAATCCTTCTCATCCGCCCAGGTTTCACTCATCATAATCACATCCCACTTTTCTAAATCCCGCAAAAATCCTTCATTCTTGTTCTTTAAGCCTGAGACATTACAGAACGCCACTTTCACGTGTGTATCTTTTCCCACAGCTCCTTCCGTCTTTGTCTTTAGCCCTTTCTTTATTTTGTAAACCCCGACGCGTTTCCTTCTTTCTTATTTTCCTGTTCTTTGACTTTCTTATTTCCTTACCTTGTTTCCCACGCTCTCAATTCTTCTATTTCTTCGTCCCAGATCCACATCTCTCCGTTTACCCAAATTCGATCTCTCCCTATTATTACCCTTCTACCGTTCCTTCTTTCCGCCCATGCCCTCTGCTCAACTAGCCATTCTCTTCTCCTTTCCTGCCATGTCAGATCTTCTTCTATTCTCTCTGCTCTTCCTTTCAACAACTTCTTTTTGCCCATTATATCAAACTTATCCTCCTCACACCCTAATGTCACCAGAAACCTGCCTTCCCTCCCTTGCATCTTTCTTCCTACTCTCTTCACCCCTTCAACCCTCACTTTTGCTCCTATTTCTCTTATCAGATTCTTAACCTCTTCCTCCCCCGTTTCGCTATTCACTTGCATTCTGGCCACCTATTATCTCAGTCCTACCTTCCTCATCGTTCACTTCTAATTTACTTACTCTCTCTTCTATTACTTTCATCTCCCTTTTGCTATTTTCCTCACATTCTCTCTGCTGATTTTCTATACATTTCATTTTTTCCCAAACTTTCTCTTTTTCGCCTTTCCATTATTCTTCCCACTCTTCCCATTTCTTTCTTATTTTGTTTACCTCCTCTTTGAGCTCCCCCACTTGCCTTTTCATATCCTCCAGCATCCCACATGTCTCCTCTCTAAATCCTAAAAACATTTCTTGGATCTTTGTCAGCAAGTTCCCCTCACCCTTCTCTCTTTCCGGTATTTTTCTTTTAATCTTTTTCTTAATATTTTTACCCCCCTCTAACTCTTCATTCCCCTCTTCCCTTTTCCTTTTTTCCTCTGCTGACTTTTCCCCTCCACTAATTACTCCCTCGCTGCTCGTCGCACTCATCCGTTTTCGCCAATCGTCCAGAAACCGGGTCGATCCTAAGCCATGCGAGCGCTATGCAGCTCGGTTGAGTTTTTGCAAGTTCGTGGGTCTGCCTCGCCTATTACCCGACACCCGACCTGTTGTGATTGCCGCGATTCCCTTCCTCCTAACCGGCGTCACGTATCGGTCGTCCTCACTACTTTCACAGCTTTCCTCGATGCCCGCCTTATCCCTTCTCTCTCTTACTTCACGCAAGTCCTCCCTCGACCCGTTATCCTCGATTGCAGTGCTCATCTGCTGCCCTCTGACTGGACTCCGTGTTACCGGCATCCTTCTTATCTACTGAGCAAGATCCAAAACACTACGTCACTTCCTTCCCGCTAAAGTTTCACGAAATCCAACCTAACCTCAAAATCGACCCTTATTTTTCACTTTTGCCACCACGTTCACCCTTTCATCCATCCCCTTCAATCTCACTCAACCTCTTACCCCTACCTTCTTTACTCACCGCAATTTCACCACGCTCACTTCTCGATCCCTTTCTTAATAGCCAGAAAACTACAGCCAGAAAACTACAGTAATTTCTACAAAACAGTTAAATTTAAAATCCGAAAATATGATTTTTTAACACAAACGTTAATAAGGACCCAAATTCAATAACTTCAATAACTTCTAATTGTA
>CAKNWT010096701.1:0-14404 GCA_932066315.1 Andricus coriarius | reverse complement strand
CACGTATTTTACCGTTTAAAAAAATAATAATTTTCGCGAAGTTATGAGTATTATAATTTTAGGGTTTTTACAAAAATATAAATTTTGCAATAAACCCTTATAACTTTTGCCCTAATTGTGATATTTGCGTGTTTTTCTGGACTCTGATGAGGTTAATTGTCCACTTTCGAATTCTATCGAAAACTAATAAAAACTGTACTATTAACAAAGTTTTTTCTAAAAATATAAAAGCAGATTTCCTCAAAACCCCTATCTTCTTTTTTTGGCAAATTGTAACCCAAATGACAAAAAAGTTCCGTAAGTTCCATGCGAGCCAAACTTATTTTATGGTCAAGACAATTTTTTTGTTGAAAAATTAAGTTTTCATATTTTATTTACAAACAACGACAGATTTGACAAAAATGCAAACAAGAAACTTAGCTTATTTTAAAAAGTTCCACAGAAAATACCTGTTACTCTTTGAGTTTAAACTCAACTTTTTTCTTCACAATTAGCCATAGAATACGAATAAAATATTACTTCCTCTGTTTTATAGGGTCCCAAAAAAACCCATAAGTGAAAAAATGAGTTTTCCGAGTTTTTGGTGCTAATTATGACTTCTTTGCGGTTTTTGGCACGAATTATGATTTTGCTGTGTATTTTTAAAATACGAATTGTTTTTCAGACATAAAATACTACTTTATACTAATAATTTGATGTTTACATAAATTGTTAAAACAATTTATTATTGATTTAGCAATTTTCCCTTAGAATAGAGATAGAAAGTCGCATTTTTTAAAACTTTTCCACTTTCTGTACAATTTTTAATCGGAGTATTATATATATATATATGTTAACAAAAATAAGTGTTTTACAATTTATTATTGTTGTTAACAGTATTCTTTTCGAATCATGCTCGAAATTGCGGTTTTTTCTGAAAATTTCAACTTTATGTCCTCTTTTCACTTAAAGTAAGTTCATATTTAATTCGATTTAGCAAAAATAATTGTTCAAACAAATTATTATTGTTTATAGCTATCTTCTTCTATATTAATACTAGATAGATGCGGATTTTTATGAAACTGTTAACTTTTGTATTTTTCCAATTAGAGAGAAGTAATAATTAATTCAAGTTAACAAAAATTATTGTTTAAAGAATTTGTTATTATTTTTATTAATATTCTCTTTGCCTAATGGTATAAAGTTGAGGTTTTTTCTAGAACTTTTTTATTTTTTGTCCACTTTTCACTTAGTTAGGTGATAGAAAGTTAACAAAAATAGTTGTTAAAACAACTTATTATTGTTTATAACTATTTTCTCTTCGATAAGTGCTAGAAAGTTGCGGTTTATTTCTGAAATATTTAACTTTGTTTTGCCTTTTTAGTTATGAACAAATAATAAATAAAAATCAGAAAAAACCGCAACTTTTTAGCATTATTCAAATTGAATATTATGAACAATTATAATAAATTGTTGAAACCATTAATTTGGTTGAATTTAATAGCACTATTCTGAGAGAATATTATTATCAATAATAAGAAATTTTTAAAAAAGTTATGTCTGTTAACATCAATAAATTATTACCTCACTCTAATTGAAAATTAGAGTAGTATAAACTAGTATTTCATGTATTAGAAACAATTAGTATTTTTAACAAATCCGCAAAAATCATAATTAGCGCCAAAAATATGCAAATCCCATTTTTTCGCTTATGGAGTTTTTTGGGACCCGATAAAACAGACTTATGGGGGTGATATTTAAAAAGTAACATTTTCTTCGTATTCTATGGCTAATTGTGAAGAAAAATGTTAAGTTTCAATTTGATACACCTTTATATTGACGATTGTGAATAAAATTTACAAAATAGTATTTTTTCTTATGGCAAATACGTGTTAAACTTCGTGGGGCTTGCTCTAAATATCATTTTTTCAAAACAAGAAAAATGGATTTATTTTTTTGTGGATTCGAACAAATTTTCGGACGATATGCATGAAAATTGGGAAAAAAATTTGGACCACCCTAATGTACAAACAGTAAATATATTCACGCACAGGAATTCAAAATCTTCCCATTTCAAACTTAAGGGAAAAATTGACTAATTCATTGAGCCTTTTTCTGATTTTATTAAAGTTTTAACGTTTTCAATTTTGAACGCTTGAAGGTTAACTTGTTTCGAATGCACTTTTAATTGTAAAGTATACAATTCTTTATATTTTATTTTGAAATTCTATCTGATTATTAATATAAACTGTTGTTAAAAACATTAATAAAAATCAAGTGTTGTAATATTTATTTTTTAGAATAAGCAAATTTTGAGCACTAAAACATAATAGGGGAAAACTAATTATAAGTTTCAAAGCAGCAATTATTATTAAAACAAAGTGAAAGTATTTAAATCCAAGACATTAAATAGTGATTACATTTAAGAGCAGTATTATATTAATGGACTTGAATTACTCTTTTGATTGTCGCATCAAATTAGCTCTAGCTGTTATGTCACGATCTTCTAATTTTGCCTCTTTTACAATTACTCTTTGATCCATGCTGCTTTAGTTGAATTAATGAGTATCATTTTATAAAGGGTTGTTTCCAGTTGAATATGATAAAACAGTTTACATAAGCTTATGCACTTTAGAAAGATTAATAATTAAAGTAATTTTACAATTATATTAATTCATGAAATTGTATTTAAAAATATAAATATCGTTTAAATATTACAATTCTTTAGTCGTCGGTCGTTAGAAAGAACGGCTATTTCTGCATGAAAATGAAGGTTTATATTGTGTTGTAATTTTACTCAGATGAGTAGATTATCTCTCGAAACTAGTCACAATGTCATTCATAGTTTATATACTTTATGTCTAGCAAATTCTCTTGCGGATTACCCACATCTCGATATTCTAGTTTACACGTTTAGTAGAGATCACTAGCAATGATATCTATTGATAGTTGACGTTTCATTTTATCAGATGGACAATATTGCAAAATGTTGGTCTATTATAAATTTAATATTCACAACGCTTAAAAGAATACTAAAATTAAGCAAATTCTGCACAGGATGTTGGTTTCAACACCTTTCTGTTAATATTTCATTGTTCTAGAAAGTTAAATGAATTAGGAATTGAGAAAAATTTGCGCAAGGCAAGGTTACACAAAGCGTCTCGTTTTTCTGAATATCTAACAGTGATCTCGTTACACTTGTTTCTTCAGAAGCACTGGAAAGCTTGATGAAACAATTGCAAGATCACATTATATAAGTCGAATATCTCAAGATCAAAGTAGCCTCTTCGAATAATCCATAATCTGGATCTCCCGAAACTAACGTTATCCTGGAAGCAACAGTAACTTCAAATTGCGATTACGAAAATTGGATTCACTTTCTCCTGATAACAAAATTTGAAGTAGATCTTACATCAAAAGATAAAATATTTATAGCTTTCTAAACTGAACAAATCAAGCCTATTCAGAGATTTGAATCAGATGAAAACTTTGATGTTATTCCCATAAAAGATTCATCCACATTTAACTGATTGAAATCAACTCTTTCGTCCATAACTTAGGGTATTTTCTGATGGGAATTTTATCAGAGCAGTAACTATAATCTGAAAATACCATGTCGATATTCCGATTTTACGACCCGCATAAATTTCGCGCAAATCTTGCTTTCTGATGACTGTTCCTGAAGTAATAATTGCAGAAGAATAATTATGACATTTCAGGAATAGGACGCACTAAAGAGAAGTTGGTTAATAAAAGTGTGTTGAATTTTTTATTGTTGTTCGTACACGTTTTATTTTTGTTCTTATTACATGAGAAAAATATACATACACATTGCTTAATCAGTAGACTGAAGAAGGGTGTATGCTTCGCTAGTAATAAAAATTCACTAGACTAGTGTTAAGCAACGTCTCATTTTAACTACTTGACAGCAATTTTATTACGTCACTATCCTGTATTTCCCGAGATGCAATTACAAACCATCACGGGAATTCGTGATCATCTGGACTAGATACGTGCTCCTACGACTTCTTGGCCATTCTCTTTAATTAATTCTATCCAAGCTCCTCATTTCTAAAAGTATCTTACCTGAAGATTTTGCACTCGTTCGAGAATCTAAGATCAATGTTAGCGCCTAAAACATTACGTTGACTAATGGGATCAGTCTTGACATTCCTAATGACTGAAGACAGCCAATTACGCTCCTACGTGTATTCAGTTCGTAATCTTCTCCTCCATTAAATCCAAATTTTTTTGCATCAAATTTGTATCCAAAAGTAGATCCAATCATTGCAAAACAAAAAACAATTTATGTCTACGTAGAAATGTGTGAATGTAGTCATAATTTATTAATTTTCCATGTGTATTTAATATTTATGTAGTTGTCAACTGTTACTTCATTGAGCAACGCTTTGATCATTATTTAAACCACAATTTGACACCTTGGGATAGGTTCAATTAGAAAGAATCCAAAAACTGTTCGTATAGATTTTTAGGTGACTATTTATATTTTCCAAAACTACTTACCGTGAAATCGTAGCTCCTTTTCTTCTCGAGATATCTAGAAATGACATTTTCCGATAATTACTGCGAGTATATCATAATTTACTTTATAGGGTGCCTGATAAAAAGTTTAATTTTTTAATTTTTCAAACGCTACCAGCTTTTTTATTTTCTTTTAGTGTAAAAATACTGCCATGAATTAAAAAAAAATCGTTTTAGATCTGAAAATTAATTTGTTAGTTTTCGAGTTTTTCTTAATACAAATTAAAGGCTGGGAAATTCTGTCACTCGTATAATATGTACAGGGTTTCTTCTACAATAAGAAAAAAATATTTTCCATTACGTATAAATTAACAGTATATACTTGATACTCAAAAAAGTATTTTTAACTACAATTAACCTGAAAAGAATGTAAGCTAGTTAATTAATGTCGATTTTTGTAATAGGAGCTGTGCTTTGGAAATTTTATTAAAATAATACAAGCCAAGACACTTAAAAATTGGACGGATATGCTTCTATTATTTTATTTCTATTATCATTTTTATACGTAATGTATATAATTTTACCCTATTGCCAAAGACACATCTCTTATTTTTATTGATAGAAAGCCTTATTTTTAGAAATTTGAAATTTCATGAAATGGGTGAGTAAATCTTATGCTTAGAAAACCCAGAATAACATAAAAATAAACATCAATTAACTAGCTTATATTTTCTTCGAATAAATTATAGTAAAAAATGCGTTTCAAAGTAGTATAGGAATTTTTAAACTATACAAAATGTGTATTTCGAAAATCAAGATTTTTTCTGTTCCTGGTATAAATATTTCTAATTTATTCCTTGTAAAGAATATTCTCTTCATATTGTAGGAGAAATCCTGCGGATATTATCATAGGGAAGAAAATATTTAGGGGACATTTCAGACCATTCATTGTATTGAAATTAAAAACTTTCGTATGCTAATGTTTTAATTTTTTCCGGTATCTTAGAATATTAATGTAATGGAAAAGGCCTTCACACTACATTAATATTTCGTATTCTAAGCCCGACAATATCTTCAAAAATGTTTTCTCTTTTGTTTCATAGAAGTTTTGACTAATTCATTAATATAAGTAACTCAAGCTTTCTAGCAATGAAAGTATTTTTCAGCCTTAAATTTGTATTTGAAAAAAAAACGAAAACTCAAAAATTAATGGCAGTTTTTTTCAAGAGAAATGGGTATAAGGGCAAAATGTTAGTTTTATGATGGATAGAGAAAAATTAAGGTGTTCATGAACTCAAAGCTTTGGAGTGAAGAACGAATTCGTTCAAAAATCGAAAAGTTTATTAAATACCTAAATTATATATCGGAAAAATACTGAAAATTTTCGAACTACTTTGTGGTTCTAAGAAACGTATTACTTTATTGAAGAAAAAAAAGTAGAATCTTTTTACTACTTGTAAAAGGAAGGGTCTGAAGACGGCAAAAATTACTTAGAAAGATCACTCACAACAGTTATTAAATTTGCTAATAAAATTGGACACTTTTCTTTAAGAAAAAAACCCTTTTAACATAGAAAAGTCCTACATTTTCATAAATTTATGTTTTATTGAAAAATTAAAAAAGAAAAAATTCAATTACGCTATTATAGCTATTGTTAAAATAATTATTTTTCGTGAGTTTTTAACTTTTTCCATTCAAAATATTGTTTTTTTTTGTATAAGAAATGACTGATAATATTATTTCAATTGCTAAAATCATACAAAACTTATTTTTTCGAGAGACCTGAGTTTTGGTACAAATTGGAAGTTTTCGAACAGAAATTGTACAAAAATGAGAAAATAAATAACAAGTACTCTAAACTTAAACAACTTAAATCTCTAAATAAAAGACTATGCAAAGTTTGAAGCATTTCAAATTGCAAGTGTTTACAATGGTAAAATTTTAATTTAAAAGACTTTAATATTAAAACATTGGAAATAGTACAAATGTAAATAGTTTACGTATATAAATTAATAATTTAAAATTACAAACATTTTAAATTTATACATTTATCTTATTAAAACAGAACAATTTTGAAATTTTAGGTTAAATTTTTGAACTAGTGTGACGTTAAAATCACAAAAATAAGAAATTTAATTTTGTACCTTAATTATACCATCCAAAAGTTGTTCACTTCAAATTGAAGCCTTTGATTTTATAAGTTTAACCCTTTAAGACCCGCTGGGAACTTCAGTTCCCAAAAATGCATCCAAAAGTGAATAATTTTGCAAAAAGAATTGATATATTTTTTATTTTGCTTGAAACATAGGAAAGCGAATTGTTTCTTTCATTTGTAAAAAATTTAAAACACTAAAAATATTCTTGTATTTATTGATTATAAAGTCATAAAGAACTGTGTGTGCATGTACATAAAACTCGGGTCCTGAAGGGTTAATAAATTGAAGAAATCCAAATTGTATTGTTCAAAATTGAAATAGAAACATAGAGTATCAAAGATGTTGAATTAAATAATTTTAATATGAAAGCACTCAAAATTAAAGAATTTTTTATCAAAAGTGTTAAAAATTATAGAATATAAAAATAGATTGTTAAAAATGTATCATTTTAATAAATTTGAATGAGTTCAAAGCTGATCAATCAGGAATTTTCCATTCAAAATTAAATAATTTTAGATCTTTCACCCTGAAAACTCCAATTTGAACTTTAAAGTCTGTAACTTTTCAGTTGGGTAATAAAAAAAATAAATCAGAACTAATAGAACGAAACACTTTAGAAAGAGGAATGCTGACATGAAAAATGAATTGTGATCGAGAAAGTTCGAAGATTATTATAAATTGACGTCCGTCTACGCTGAAAAATTGTGTTGTATGATCGTGCAGCTCACCTTTCTTTTCATAGCACGACCTCAATTGATCGAAGATCAAAGATCGAAAATTCGAGATAAAACTTAGACAATGATTCTATGACGTTTTTGCAGACCGTCTCAGAGCAAAGGCAACGAAATTTACTTACTTCATGGTATAGAATAGTCATCAAAAAGAATTTCGTTGTTACGAAAACGTTAGGGATAATAATTTGAAATGCCTTGAACAGTTGAGGATTCAAGGATGCTTAGATGATAATCCATTTGCGTCTTGAAAACATAATTCACTGGTACGATTCGATCGACCCTCAAATCAATTGCTTATGAAGATGCGATACCCGATCCCTCTTTCGTGAGGTTTCTTCCTTAAGATCCTAAGGTTGTCACGATGAGCACGATTGTACTCATTTCGAGTGTAAACTTCTTCTATAAATGTTGTTATAAACGATCTAGATTCCCTGATTCAAAAGTGAAAGTTCCACGTCAGACTGATGAGAAGGGTCGTTGTATATAGGGAATCAAATTTTAAGCAATGAAAAAATTATATCAGTATTTTAATAAGCATTATATCTTTTTGAAAAATCAGCAAGGATTAGAATCTAGTTACAATTTCAAAATTTCAATTAGAATTATTTGCCATATATGTGTTACTCGAATATAATGATTTTCAAATGAACACATTTTCCGTAAGTAAATGGGAAAATTGTGGGTAATATATTCTTGATTAAAAGTATTACGATCAACGGTTAGTAGTCTTAAATGAGCAACTTAAAGATAATGGGAAGAACTATAAACTTGGAAGTGCAATGTAGCTGATCACATGACTATAAAACGTTTTTCTGAGTACAATGTACTTCCTCTCCAGATACATATTGCATACTTACCTAAAATTTATGAAATTTATTTCAGCAATAAAATTTATGTCTGTAAAAAGTGTTACGATTTCACTCAGAATGTGTCTAAATATTTATTTATAAGAGCAATGAAGTGTCTCGAACAAACTCTCTTTACTAGCTCTCGATATTTTATTTCTGGTTGATATGATTTTCATGACCTGTCAGGTGAATTATTCATTCTTGATTTTCTTTCCTGTATTTCTGAAGTAAAATAGAATTTTGTACTTTCTCATTCATTCCTAAGACAAGTTTTTTCTTCAAAGAAGAAACTTCTTAGTTCTCAGATGAGTCTAAAAATGGTAGCAATTTGAAGATTATGTGACAAATGTTTAGTTTTTACTCAAAATATTCTTCATCAATCAGCACAATCTCTTTCCAGTGTTGGAACTTATTTCTGCACTATAAACAAATGCCATTCTTTTCCTAAATAAGTACGAACTATAAAAAGTTTCCAATAATAAAAGATCAAAAAATTGGAAACTAATGGATTAGAGGTCCGTTCGAATAAGCAATTAATAAAATTCCTTTTTTGGATATTTGTCGTGCGGTCGGTTCGAACTGATATTTCTTCTCGGACAACTGAGTCAGGAGAAAGTATGGTTTATTATGTTAGCCTTGCATCTCGGCCATTGTGCCACTTAGTAGCATTCTGCCGTCCCGGCTTTAGTTGACAGGTCGCGTAGTTTTGCAAGCTTGATTTGCTGAGTCGCTTTTCTTGTCGCCTCGTCTCTTATGTCTGCGTGTCAGTTTATAGTATATACCCCTCATTTTCTGAACAAGGTGATTCTGCCACAAAGAGGCTTGCACCAGAGAACGTGTCTTCCTTGTAATGCAACGCGCTTTTACCCACACAGTAGGTAATGCGTCTGCATAATTTTTCGCAAGAAAATGACGAATACAAGTGTATATTTGCTCGCTTCTTTCACCAAACTTGCATCGTGAACAAGCCAAAAATCCCACGGCCTCTGATATAAAACATGCACACAATGAGAGCATGGATCACACGCGAGATAAGCAACGCGAAGCTACTTTTACGGAGCACTCAACGCGAGTTTAACGCGCCTGCTGATCTAATTAGGTTTGACGAAGTTAGTAGACCTCACCAGTCTTGTAGTGGTGTAATAATCCCCCGCTGAGCCTTATTGTCTTTTAAAAAAAGGTCCATCCAACTCTTTCGAGATTAGTTTCATATTATATTTGATTATAATCATTAAATTTATAATCAACAAGGAAAATAGATTTTCAGAAGCCTTATGTTCTGAAAGAAATGATGAAAATAGGTTTATGGACTTTTTTAGACTTCTCACATGAAGAGAAAATGTTTAAACGGCAATCATAAAAGTGCTAATAAACCTTGTAATAAAGTATAAGATTCCATCTTTAACTAACAAGAAAGATTCTAATAGAAAAAAAAACAGATCATAAACAAATCTATTGCAAAGATGTAGAATATTATCTTGTATCACCATGTGCAAGAAAAACAAATTATAATTGAGCGTAAAATAGATTAAACTAAGAGTACAAAAGCGAGAAAATGTTCAAGAAGTGCTGAAAAGAGAAGCGAGAGTAATTTGTTGACTCTAAATAGAATCAGAGAGAAAGACAAGCCGGTGGTTTCGAATTAGTACCTTCTGTTTAACATAGAGTGTTACGCCTTCTCATACATGACTGCGCGTGTAATGTTCCATGCTTTTACCAACTCAGAGCTAGTTAGCTAATAATTCTTCACCATGTAGAACTATAAGAATTACTTCAGTTCCTCTTGAAGCTTTCTACTAGCTATTTCGAATTTAAAAATTTTATTATTGGCCCCTTTGCACATACATTTTAACATAAATTATTCTAATTTTATAGACTCTCCAATTGTTTACAGCTATACTTAAATAGCTCTATAAAGCCAACTTCATAACACTAAATTATTCCACAATTCACACTGAATAACCAACCAAATTCTTTATGATTACAGGTGGCAACCTTGCTCTGCATTTTATTAGCCGGTCACCAAGTTCACGCAGTCGTGAATAAAGCAAGCTCGCAATCTTCGTCGGCAATCGAAGAGGAGAAAACAGAGGTCGAGGCCGAGGACAGAATAAGCAATTCCTATGGACCACCTCCAGCATCCGGATTCAATGGACCAGCACCCGTATATGGTCCTCCAGAATTAACAGGGGATCATAGACCACCGCAAATTTTTGCACCACCGCCTCCAGAAAGACTACCTCCTGCTTATGGACCACCTAAGCAGAGTTACGGTCCACCAGCAGGATTGCCAAAACCACAATATGGTCCACCAAAACCACAATACGGACCACCTAAACCACAATACGGACCACCACCATCTCCACCAAAACTGAATTACGGACCACCGAAGCCACAGTATGGGCCACCCAAACAGAGTTACGGACCACCACCTTCTCAGTTTAGACCACCAAAGCCTCAATATGGCCCACCACCGAAATTTAATGTACCACCTTTCGGAGCTTCAAAACCAAGCCATGGACTACCCATTCCAATTTCCTTGGAAGCTTATGGACCACCGACTAGAAAACCGGCAATTTCGTTTGGATCAAGTCCACAAAATAATTACGGACCACCTTCTCTTCCACAATCACAATATGGTGCACCCTTTAATAATGATCTTTACGGACCACCTCCACCACCTCCGCCAGGAGTTCCAGCTCCACCAACCCCTCCCGATATCAAATACGATGGCTGGCAACCAATCGCCGGATTAGTTAGCACCCCAAATCAAGGACATCAAAATCAAGGACATCAAATTCAAGGTCATCATAATCAAGGACATCAAAATCAAGCACCTCAAGAGAACTATGAACCACCTTCCGGTAGTGGAAGTTTGTCGTTGAATCTTCAGAATCTTCAAAACCTCGATTCTGGCAAATCAAACATTCCGAGTGACTCTTATGGAGTTCCCCTCAACAATCCAGAAGATCACAATCTGAAATCATCTGTTCATCAATCTTCTGCTTCTTCCGAAAGTGATGGACTGCCGCCACCAGCCCTTCCGGAATTCGAGCCCCTGCATGCGGGCCATGGACCAGGAAACTCTGTAAACAACTACAATTCTGATTCTCTTAATCAATTCGGCAATCTAGAACCACCCAGTAATCAATATGGAGGACCAAACGGTGGTAATGACATCAAGGGACCTGGATTTGAATTACTGCCGAGTCCTGGAGCACTTTCTGATTCACAAGGCTTGTCTTTCTCCAGTGGAAGTTCTTCTCACGGAGACGCTGGTCTCTCGCTTTCATCTCAACCATCTGACTCTTACGGACCACCATCTGGAGGCTCGCATGGTTCCCTATCATCAGGAGATGACTTATTGGTTCAACAATTGCCAGTGGCCCCATCGGGAAATTACGGCCCGCCTGTTTCTAGCATCCCATTGCCACCACCGCCTCCGGCTGATTCATACGGTGCTCCACCAGCTTCATCATTCTCGGCAAATGGACCATACCCACCATCAAAAGGCTTTCGAGGAGGTGGATTCTCATCAGGATTTTCATCACCACAATCGTTCGGTTCATTTGGAGGATTTAACAGACATGGAGGTCAGCACTTTTCAAGAAATCGAGGACCACCAAGAGCACCTCAGCTACCAGGATCTTTGATCCCCCCTCGAAATAGACAGCCGTTGAAGTTCAGAGAACCTGTTCCAATTGGAATGCTTAATAATCTGAATAAGTATCTTCCGCCTTTCCCATCCAACGACTTCAACAAACCCTCGAAAAATTACGGTCCACCGTCAGTAGTTGACCAACAACTCCCACGCTTGAACGGACCTGTTTCCTTCCATCAATCTGGCGGTTCCCAATTTTCGGGATCTTTCTCTTCAAGCAACAGTTTTGGAAAGGAAAACTCATTCCGATTAAATGCTGCAGTAGCTGCACCCAATGTTAATTATGGAACACCATTGTCTTTTAATGACTTCAATACTCCAGCTCCAGTGCCGACTTATGGTGCACCGAACTTTGGACCTCCGTCAACGTTCACCTCGACGTCAAATGGATTTGGTGGAAACCTTTACAACAGTGTGGAAAATTCACTCTCTAATACCTACGGCACACCTGTTATAAATGCCCCCCTTACCGAAGGAAAAGGTGACTGTTTCCAAAAGGCTGGAGCTGTAGGATACAGCCATGCTGATCTTGGCAGTTCCAACTTCCAAAACATCCAAAACCATAATAGCTTTTCAAATACACAATCGTCTAGTTTCTCAACTGCTGGGGGCAGCCAGAGTAGTCTATTCAATGCACCCTTGAACGCCATACCTTTGAATTCCTTACAAACGCCTCCAATCAGTCAACTTGATCTCGAACATAATCAACAGCCAAAAGAAAATTTAAAAGATAGTTATGGAAATCCTATTGGAGTATCATTCGAAGGATCCGACCAAACTGGTGCTGCTCTCAACACCAACCAAATTCACGATTTGCCTCAGGTGCCCTCTGGTCCGGAACAAAATTCCTTCATTTCAGGACCTGGATACTTTAACGATAATGGAATATCGGCTGAAGCACTCACAGCAGCCCTAACTGCTCAAGGATTCGGTGAAGCTAAGAGCTTTGCTTCTAACGAAGTAGATCCGAGTCAATTTTTGAGAACGCAAGAAGGTAGCCATGCTCTCGCTTTGGCACAACAAGGATTAACTGGAGAAGGTGGTGATGGCTTCCAGATTCAAGGATCCAAAGGAACCTACACTCTTCAGATTCAAGCTGCAGATGGTGGTTTGGGAACCGAAAACTCCGATGGAAGCATTAGGCACGATCAAGTTCTATCCAACGGTCTTCTTCAGGATATCCTTGCAGCGATTGAGCAACCACAAAATGGTGGTCAAATTGAACTCCAAGGACCACCTCGAGTTCAGCCCCTGGAAAAAGTCTACGATGATTTGGTCCATGCTGCATCGAACAATATTAACGATAATGTTGTAAACGATCAACACATCTCCCGTTCTCAGAGTGAGGAAGAAAACAGAGACTTGGAGGAACTAGTAGCCCAAGCTTCATCTAGAAACGAGGAAAGATCTTCAAATCAAGATTCTGAGTCTTCAGAAGAAGACACAATGGCTATTTTCTTTAACGATGCTTACAAGGAATCCAAGAAGGAAACGAGGGCCACATCAAAGGACGAAAAACAACCTGGAGAGAAAACTGAGATAGAAAAATCTAGTTAAATCAAGTTTACTTGTTGAAATCCCGTACCGATGTTACCAATTTTAGCTGATGCCAATCACAACTCTGCGAAGTTCCAACACCTCCAGATAGAATTCCGCATTATCAAATCTCCTTTCTCTAATCAGAATACAGAACTCTTGTTTTTGACGGAAGTTTTCTTTGACGGAATCAGTGCCATTTTGCCTACCTAGACCTCCATTGGATATAAATTTTCCATAAAAGACAGTTTCGCAGTGTGGTGCGAAATAGAAACCTATGATTAGGCTAGATTCGAAAACGAGCACTCTGAGCAGACATCCTCCGACGCAGATAGCCAGAGAAAGTAACAGGGATCTTCATGAGGAATTGTTTCACTCTCACGACGATCTTGTAAATATTCCGAAACCACACGATTCTCCTAAGACTCTCGACTAAAGAGACTCAGACTCGATGAAAGTGGATGCTATCGCCAGAGCCCTGGGGTCACTGGCAAATGGTGTCGTGATCTTGACACGAATGCTTGAGAGGTGGAAGGTACATCCGAATAAATTATTGTTAAGAAATTTTGGTGCATCCAATATGCATCAAGGTCGCGCTCAAATGACTTACGCACTTTATGACAGAATGTGGGTGCATTTTTAGGTATGAAAGTATGTATTTTTATGACTGTGTGTGAGTGTCTGTGGGTCGAAACGATGCAAGCGATTTTCAATACTCATTTAGGTCAATAGGTTACGATGTTTCTCGCGAATCAGCAGTGTAAATGTGTTCTGGGAATGCGTCTGCAGTACCTGTTTGACGTACACTGCTCATTGCTTGTAGTTGAGAAAAGATCAGCGTCCTCGAACACAATCTACCAGGTGAAAGTTCAAACGTCATTTGACGGTTACTTGAAATGGCACGAAAATAAATTATCGCGGGATTCAAAGTGTGTGTATGAAAAACAAAAATGGGAGTTTGAATGCAGTGTACAAATTGTGCAGAAGTCAACTGCATTTCAGGTAACT
>CAKNWT010096663.1:0-10578 GCA_932066315.1 Andricus coriarius | reverse complement strand
GGGGGAGTTGTATTAGATCAATAAACTGCCTAGTTTATTGATATAATACAACAAAGACATTTGAGTTTGTCTGGGAAAAGAATAAAATAAGACAAAACTAACCTCCATGTCATCTCATAAAAAAATGATAGTTTCAATAAGACGTAAATTTGAATCGGAGAAGCAAAAGTTTGAGAAAAATGACGTTTTTTTCTTCTAAAGTAAAATTGGAATCAAATTAATGATTTCTTATTGACAAATTAACTATTTGTGGACTTTAAAATTGATTTTTTATTTAGAAATTTATGTTTAGACAACAATTTTGATATGCTGATTAGAAAGAATTTTTTCAGACGAAATATCAATATAAAATAATTTAGTTAATAATTCTTCGGATTTTCCTACTACATTATTGTGAGATATGGAGAGTATAAGGAAATTAAAACGAAACTTTTCACTTCGAATTTGAAGTTAAACTCTCGCCTCAATTTCTCTAAACTATCGAATACTAGTAATGTAGAGTATATGGAAATTAAAACGATATTTAAAACTTTGACTCGGGTTAATTGCTTGAAACTTCATGCTTAAAAGAAACGTAAAACATTTGAAACAGAACAAATTTGATTCTCACTTCAGTCCTGTTTTGATGCAAAAAAGTTTTTATTATATTTTTGGAGGACTGTTTCAATACCGAAAACTAGTCTTGAATTGATACTTTTTTTTACAGTAATATTCGACGAAAAAGAGCTTCGACTTCTGCGAAAGGTTTAGTAATCTCGTATTATTGTTAATTAAGAAAAAATACTAATTTTATTTACAAAAATCAATGGGGAAATCACTCACAACACAATAATTCGATAATCATGAAAAATATTTTTGTACATTTTGACGCACCAATTGTCACATTTTTGAGTATTTTGATGTGCCCTATTAGATTTCTATGCGTCTTTATGTTATAAAAGAGGTGTAAAAAGGATAAATCGAAAAAAAATTCACCTCTTTTAAGCGCTTTATATCATAAAAATTTTTTGTTTTTAACTAAAATTGTGACCTTACGGAAGTTTATTTACCATCACAATTTTTTTTGTTAATAACAGTTTTTTGAAAACATGTACCATATTGCGATGGACGAATTTGTAAAGGGGAAAATGATTCTGAAGATAACTGTCGAAGCAGCATCGAAATATGTCAAAAAAATCACCTGTTTCGAACTTTCAAACTTCAAATAATGTCTATTAACGGTAGATATCATTTTAAACATTTGTAAAACATCACAGAAATCTATTTTTACATATAAAATGAAATTTTTCCTATCCTGATGGAAAATCTAAAAAAAAATATTTTTCGGTCCCTACTAGTGAACAATAATAAAAAAATTATAAATTAGAAACAAATTTGCTCAATTTTTACATTTTTGAAAATTTGCAAAAGTAAAAGTTTGTTTTTGAGTACAATCATATACACAACATTTTTCTTTTTCAGAAAAAATATATATTTCGTAATTTAGAAATTTTTTATATTTTTCGTGGATCTTAAAATGTTTTAAACACCACGAATCAAATTTTTCCCATAAAGGAAAAATAATAACATCTTTCTTTGGTTCAAGATGAAGAAATTTTATGTCCGGCATATTCAATTTTTTCTAAAAAAGTGTTTGGGAGGTCAACGCACATATTCTTTTCCTTCCCCTCAAACGATTCGTTTAATTTTAGCACTTTTACTGGGTCCTAATCTGCAATAATGTAACTATAAAATTAATTGTGGTTTTTCTTAACAATATGAAGTGATAATAAAAGAATTAAAACTCATAAATCTAAAAAAAAATGGTTTCTTACTCTGCTTAATGTTTTATCCTCAAAAGTAGATTTCACTCTGCACATTTCATCTTCACCCTCGAAAAACAAACTTCACTCTTCTATTTACGAAGGTAAGAGACATATTTATTTTAATTTTGTGAATTAAGCATGAATCTATATTTCATGAGTACCTGAAAAATGGTTCACTAATTGCGATTATTATTGTTTTTTGCTTTAGAAGAAGCTGATGAAGAAGTGGAAAGTTTGAGATGTGGCGAACGAAAATCGACTAATGAAGGGTGTCTAATTTGACACAACGAAGAAGGACCCGGGACCCGGACTACCCTGGGCTCCGCCCATGGATTCTTCGAGGAGGAGGTTACCTATCCCACAACCGCACTACATGTTTTATTGCTGTTTACACATATGCCGCCTAACACCCACGCCGGCAGTTACCGAGCCAATATGTAAACAGAGTTGCGGTAATTATACCGAACCACGGCGCTTCTTGGAATAGTCCCCACCGTTTTTCATCGCCTTTATGCTTTTTGATTTCTTCCTTTGGCTACTGACAAACTAGTCATTTCAGTTGTTTTCTGAGAAAACTTCAAGGAATTATCGTTTGGAGTTATCTTTTTCTTTTACAGAAGAACAAAACATCTGTCTGGTAGGAAATACTATTAGCTACTCAATTAGCTATTAGCATTCTATTTGTTCTACTTTTTTTTTAATTTGCAATTTGAATCTGTGAAGAGAAAAGGTAAACGCGGAGGATTCAGAAAAGAGTATAAAAACAGAGAAGAATTTAATAAAAAAGAGTGGACGTATGGGAGTAAGGATTAGTACAAAATTAAATAAACTGAAAATGAAATGAACGATGGAGAATAGTATATTGTGCTAAAAGTGCGGAAAGTAGGCAGTTCCACACGAGTGTGGAGTTTGCTGTACGTGCCAGAGGCGAGCTGATGACGAGCTGTAAACGAGCCGGAAACGACCCGAAGACGAGCTGGAAACGAACCGAAGAGGAGCCGATGGCAAATAAAGTAAACTTCACCAGAGTTGCAATTATCTACTTTCAGCACCTGTTGCACACGATATTTTTGTAACAAATGCACGAAATTACATTACCAAAAATTACCGAAAATTTCCAGAAATTTAAGGTATTCAAAGATTTTTGGAAGAAAGCCGAAAATTTCCGGAAATTTATGGAAAATTGCTAAATTGCCGGAAAATTCAGGTATCCAACAATTTCCAAAATTATGCGTAAGTATTATTTTGTAGGTCTTACGGTCTCCATTAAAGTAAAAGGAATAACAAACGAAATTACTAAAGAGTTCGTTTATTAATCATGCTAACGTTTCTGCTATCACTGCGTGCCTTTTTCAAAGAATCTAAATAAATAATATATAAATAACAACAGTTTTTAAAAATTATTACAAAAAAATATTGAAAGTAAAAGAAATAAAAATACCTGTGATTAGTATCTTGTAACAAATAAGAGTTTTTCAATTATGGAGTCAACAATATGTCAATGGTTTATGGTCAAATTTAAAAATAATTCTAAATTGTGACTCAAATTTAAAAGCAATTATGTAACATCGTATCGTAGAAAAAAGTCTCAAAAATTGAAGAGGCTTTTTTAGATAGAGACTAAATCTTAAATTAGAAAAAAACAAAATCTTTATAATGTTTTGGGAGAAACGATGAACATATGACAAAGTCTAGACAAGAGAAAAACATTAGGGCGGTAAATTCATTAATAGAGAATAAATTCCTTCTTACGTTACATTTAAATTCCGCAATTAAAAAATACTACAAAAAAAACAGAATTCCACCAACTAAAATGACAAGTTAAAGAATCAGCTGCTAAACTCTAAAGCATGAGAAAGAAGAATTAGCTACCCTCACAACTATTTTTCCGCCGTTTCACTTTGAACCTAAATAAACTGAATATTACGTCCTGTAATTTGGAAGAGAGTCTATTTCATTTTTCGGTAACCACATAAATTTAGATATCTCTAATGGATTCTATGAAATAATTGATTAATTTATAAGCATTTTCTTTCCTAAAGCATTCAATCAGAACTTCCGAGTTACTTATTGGACAGTTATCGTTATTTAGGGGATACCGGAGCCAAGCTAAGTAGAATAATTCGTCAAATTGATGCAAATAAGTCTATTGTATATAAAATATTTGTAGTTCTGTACGTAGGATCTAGCCGTTGCTTAAATGTTATTAAAAATAGATCATCTGCACGGTTTCTTACTGCCTAATTTAAGAGAAAATATTTGAAAGCTAAAAGAAATACCACTGAAAATGTAATTTTAAATTGCTATTAATTGATTTGAAATATTCGAAAGTATCCAAGAAGAGTTATTTACTATTATTTACTATATTTTATTTACCTCAAGTAAATAAAACAAAATTTATTTTGAGGCAAAACTGCAGTAAAAAGGGTAAAAATACCTTTACCACTGAAAATAGGAGAGATGCCAAAATAACTAATTTTTACTATGATGAAACAAATATTTTTAAGAACTATTGGTGTTTCCAAAAGTGATGTGAAATGAAAACGAATTTTAAACTTTTTTCGATCGTTATAACTAAATATTAATAATCACAATGCTTATTTTCAATAAACCGAATTGAAAATATAATGAATGAATTAGGAATCGAATAAAATAATTATCCCCCTTTTCATAACATCAGCTTTCAAAACATATAACTCGAATTTTTATTCTGCATATCTGTGATCAATGAATTCTGAAAAATATTGCATTTTTCTTTTAAGAATCGTAATGTTTGTAACTTAATATTTATTTTGTGTATTAATTTGTTATATACTAAAAAAAAAATAATAGGAAATGAAAATTGAGGAGTGACAATATATTAAAATAATGTAGATATTACTTTACTCGCATTTTAATTTTTGCATTTATTTACTTTTCGATAGTGCGGATAAAATTCTACAATACCTTAGTATGTTCAATAAAAATCACATAAAACTCGTCGCAACTTTAAAATATGTTTTAAATTTCTTATAAATATATTTTAAACGATATGGCCAAGGATTAATCTTTATTAAAGCGATACTATCGTTTACGCTACCGCGTATCAGGATTAGGGAAACGATAAAAATCGTGACATAAATAAGAAATTGTAACGCAAAAAATGGCACATTTTTCCTGTCAATCTTTGTCCTGATGTCGTTTTCGATGTCTGCGTCTGTAAATTAATGTTGTGATTAAATTAAATTCAAATTAAATTATTTTTCGCTAAAAAAGTGAAATTACCTTGTCGTCTCGTTCGAATCAGATTCACTTTCTTCAGTAAAACTTCTGCTTTCTTCGGTGTCTTCTGAAGAATTGTCCTCTTCAGATTCTAGTTTGACTTTCTTACTCTTTCCACTTTCTCCATTTTTCTTTTTCCCCGTTCCTCGACTATTTTCTCTTCTACCACTTTTGTCTTTTCGAGCCTCTTTCTTTGTAGGTTTTTCCTCTTCACTCGAAACTTCTCGTCTTGCTTCCTCTCTTCGGGAAATTTTACTTTTCTTTTCTCGATTTTTGGACTGGTTAGACTTTGTACAATTACGAGAACTGGAATTCGAGCATCTAGTGTCTTGTCTTGATTTTCTATAGGTAAAAAAATATTATCAGGCAATGAAAACTTAAATTTTGAAAATATTCTTACCGTGCATTTCTTTCGAAGTTTTTTGGAGATAAGTTATATCTGTCTATACTTTCTGAATCGTCACTATCGGAAACGTTTTCTTCCAGATCAATGTCTTTCACTTTTTTCCTTCGTCTATCTTCCTTGAATCTTATATGCTTTTTTCCTCTGTGCATATCGTTGCGGGAAATAATACTGATATTTGGAATTTCGTATTTCTCACATTTATCTTCATTTCTTTTACTTTTTCTTTCGCTCTGTACGACGTATAATCTATACAATTGTAACAAAATGACCAAAGTGTTCTTGCAGGTGAAGAAAATGTTCATATAGCTTACTATCTGATAATGAACTATTAGGATGAGCCGAAATGACAAAAACGGTCCATCCTGTGTAAAAAATATTGATATTAAATCATTTTTTTATTACAAAATATTCTACATTTTTGTTTATACTATCGATTTATTTAGAATATTTTATTTCACCGATTTAATTACCTGGAGCAACATGTTTAGTGCGATTCCCCAGACATCGATACTACAACAACTTGTTTCCGTTGGTACTTTTCTTTTTATGGCAGTTCCGGAAGAGAGTCTCGACTTTCTGGATTTGGTTGCCGTTAACACGATTGTAAATTGCATCAAGGACCATGCCCAAATACCCAAAGTTAAATAAACTAAAATGGGTTCCCCTGCAATTTTTTCTTCCTTGAAAGAGTCAAAAAATTCTATTATATCAGCAGCTGTTCCTATGTACACCAAAAGAAGCTGACTTAATTGATCTCGAGTCAAATCACCCTTTGGTAGCATCCATCGACCAATTATAAGAATCAGCATCAGAAACTGCTCGATTAAAGTCACCCAAGTTTCGGTTGATATCTGGATTGTTGGCAATCTTATGTTCACCTACGGGAAACAAATTCTTAATAGTGTTTAGAAACTTTGCTGAAAAAATCCTGGTTAAATTAAATAACATACAATCATATGAAATACAGTATCTTTACAGATTTAATTAAATATAAAAATTTTGCAATCTACTCGTCTGGGGCCGTTCAAAAACTACGTCACGCAATTTTGAACACTTTTTCCATCCCTCCTCTTCTACGTCACAGATCATCACACATAGCTTAAACCCCACACGGTGATGTCAAAACTACGAGCACCCCCCTCCCTCCGAGTCAAAAACGTTGTCTTCGATTGTATTTCATAAACGTCTCAAATAAAACACAAAACATACAAACATAATGTTTTAACAGGCTTCACAACCAAAATTCTCTCAACACAGGGGAAATAGAGGAATTTTTCACGAGAATAGGGGAAGAAATTCTTTTAAATAAAATGAATGTACAGGTACCATATTGAAATCAATATGAAACGTTTGAGATTTAAAGTCGAAATATGTTGCATTTTCAACAAATTAGATGAATTTTCAACTAAAAAAAATTAATGTTCTACCAAAAGAGAGGAATTTTCAATGAAAGAGTTTCAACCAAGAAAGGTGATTTTTCAATAAATTAAAGATGAGCATTCAACCAAGAAAGATTATTTTTCAATAAATTAGTCGAATTTTCAACAAAACAACAGAATTAATTTTAAACCAAACAGTTGTTTTACAACCAAATAGCTGAACTTTCAATCAACAAAGACGAATTTTTAACCAAATAATTGAACTTTCAACCCTCAAAGACAAATTTTCAACAAAATGGTCGAATTTTCCAGCAACAAAATACTTTTTAACCAAATAGTCAAATTTGCAAGCAAAAAAGAATTTTTTTTATAAGAGACTGGACATTTCAACCAAGAAAGATGAATTATTCAACCAAGAACTTTTAAATCCAAAAAGATTAATTTTCAACAAAATAATTCAATCTTCAACTGAAGAAATGGACCTTTAACTAATAAAATGGATTTTTAACAATGTTCAACTTTGAACTAAGTAAATTGAATTTTCAATAAAAAAGATGGATTCTCAACAATTCTTCATCAATTTTCAGCCAAAAATGAATTAGCAAAATTTTCAGTTAAATAAATTAATTCTCAACTAAAAAAACAAATTTTCAAACAAATATTTAAATCTTCAACCGTAGAGTTTTTAAAAAAAGCAGATACATTCGGTACAAAAAATATAATAGTAGACTTTACAATTAAAAAGAATTAACTTTGGAGAAAAGCGATTATCGTACCAATATACAAAAGAAAGGGAGATAAAAGTAACTGCAATAATTACAGAGGTATCAGCTTATTAAGTACCGTAAGTAAAATATACTAAAAAATACTTATTCGTAGGGTAATGCAAATTACAGAAGAAAAGATATGGGAAGTTCAAAGTGGATATATGCCCGGAAGATCATGTACAGATCAGATATATGTAAGGATTAATGGGAAACTGAACGACTGGTTCGATATTATGCAAGGCGTGAAACAAGGATGCGTTATGTCCTCTTGGCTATATATGTCATATTTATGGATACGTGTCTAAGAATGGCCCTCGTCAACGAAGAGAATGTAGATCTCGAAACAGTAAAGGTACGTGGGTTAGCATTCGCAGATGACAAGATTTTTATGGCAGAATCAATCGAGGACTGGCAAAGAATGCTGAATAAACTCAATACAAGCATGAAGAACATGCGCCTCAAAATTAACGTAAATAAAACAAAGGTAATGGTGTTTGAAGGAAAAAGTGAGAAAACAATGTGCAACATCGTCCTAAATGATGAGAGATTAAAGCAAGTTGAAAAATACATATATCTGGGTAGCCTATTCACTAGCGACGGAAAAATAGATGGGGATTTAGATAGGCGTATAAATGAGGGTAAGAAGGTTATCGGTATAGCAGGGTCCATTCTCAGAGATAAAAACATATCAAAAAAATCTAAAATGAGCATACATAATTCTATATTTGTGCCGACTGTACTATACGATAGCGAGACATGGACAGGTCAAGAAAAGGACAAGAGTAAAATAAACGCGATTGGCATGAAACCTCTGCGCACAATATGCGGGAAAACACTGATGGACATAGTCCGAAACGAGATAATAATGGATAACATATGGGAAAGAAATCAGTTAAGGTGGTTCGGACATGTTGAAAGAATGAAAAATGAACGACTGACCAAACAGGTGTATATAGGTGAAGTAAATGGCAGAATGCCCAGAGGTAGGCCGCCGAAAGAATGGTCAGAATCTTTGAATGAGACATTAATCCGAAGAGACATGAGAAGCCATAGAAATACGAGAGCTTGCATGAAAAAATGCATGGACGTGAAGGAAGCTAGAGTAGTATGCCAGGACAGAAAAATTTGACGATAAATAGTTTATAAAAAGAATGTGAGTAAGAGTGAATGACGCCTGAAACTAAGACCTTAGATACTAATGGGCCCAAGTGGGGAACCACACATAACAATTTTGTGAGGTTCTTCACGTGGGGTGATTCGCTAGAGAGATCCCTGTAAAAAGGAGAGCATTGAAATGGATTATATGGCATTGAAAAAATTGTACACTTTAATGCCTATAAATCTAAACCAATTCCGTTTTTGTCCGAATGCGCTTTTTGGCATTCGACTGTTTTTGTTCGAATCGTTTTGAATCACACAAAAAAATGATGGCATTAAAGTGGCTTCTTTGTGATGCCATTGATTTAATGCCATTGAATGCAGTTAAATGACCGTATCAGTTGAATGCCATGCAATGCCTTCAGTGATCGGAGGCATAGAATGGAACCAATGCCGTTCAATTACCAAATAGGTCGAATGCCATTTAATGCTTTTTTCGACCGGATATATCGAATACAATTAATGCATTCGAATGCCGTTGAATGACCACTCGGACAAAAACGGAATTTGTTTAGATTTATAGGCATTAAAGTGTACAATTTTTTCAATGCCATGTAATCCATTTCAATGCTCTCCTTTTTACAGGGATTGATCAGCAACCTGGGTCGGAGCAGTGTTGCGGAGTGAACGTGTTATTTAACTAAATAACACGAGAATTCTAGATAAATCTAAAATATCTATACCTTACAGCTATATACCTATCTACCCTATACCTATATACCCATTCACACACTACTACTTTCCAACCGAGCAATTCACGCCTACCCCGAAAGATAAATGGCTTAATGGTATAATAATAATAATAAAAATAACTGTCAACGAAAAATAGTTTGATTTTCTTATTGGGTTTTATTAATGCAGTACAAAAAATTGAGAAAGAGGGGAATAGGGGAACTAGGGTAGCTTTATTTATAAGATACATAAAATTCCTAATTTTCATTTTTTCAAGTATTTAAAAAAATTGGTATTCACATTTTTATTTTCCATGTGTGATTTCACATTCTGCGTACCCCCCCCCCCCCCCCATCAGAATCACGAAACCTAGTCCCCCGGGCAATACGGCAGTGTTTTTGAACGGTTCCTGTGAGAGCTTTTTTTTTAGAAAAACGAAGAAAAAATCTACTTGAACCCGGATTTGAAATCTTAATAAATAATTTTTAATTTAATATTGTTTAATTATTTCTTTATTTATGTAATTTTTAATTTTTAATTAAATGACTATGGTAAATTGATTCAATATTAAATAAATAAACAAATACATGAACTGATGATAGCACATTATTTTATTTATGACTTATATTTTGATATTTTAATGTAATCTATTTTTCTGAACATTTCTGGGATACTTTTTCTATCAGAGCACTCCCTTTCACTCTAAATAATCATGGTGATATGCTAAACGCTTATAGGGCATTTAAAACTATGTGAGAAATGAAACCTACGCCCAATGCTTTCTCCAGGTGTTTTAAATCCTCGGCTGCCAGATTCGTGAAATCGAAATTCTCTGTGATATTGATGTTTGATTCTCGCATTCGAATTCTTTTTTCGACTTTATCCAACTCCAGAAGCATAATTGCTGGCACCACACTTCCCAGATAGAGGAATACTGAAGGACAGAACCTGAAAAAATTCTCTTGTTGTGTTCAAACAGTATAATTCATTTATTTCCCCCTCGTTAAAATTTAAAATGTTTTAAACTGCTTGATTTTACATTAAAAATAGTTAAGGGAGCGTCTACTAATAACGTAAGGTTGCGAGAGGGGGGAGTCTGCAAAATCTTACGAATCCTTACTTGATGATGG
>CAKNWT010096609.1:0-10329 GCA_932066315.1 Andricus coriarius | reverse complement strand
ACGGAAAGTCACGCTCCGCTCCACGGGGAGAAGCTCACTTCTGGCTTTAAGTTGGAGTTACAATCAACGCGATTGGAGTTCGCGCTCACTCCAAGAAATTTAGAGTCACATTATCATTTAGAATCATTAAATTCACAATTTTTGTTTTTGTAGCGTTTTATAATGAAAAAACATTAGGTTTAAAAAAAAGCTTTACCAACTCAAACAATTGATTATTATATTATTTTACTGTTTTTGTGTAACATTGCCATTGTTAATAAAAAATCAGTAGATTTCAAACAATAATTGCAATTTTGAACAATACTAGGTGAATAAATTTCCTGAATATTTTTTACCGTCACTCCAAACACATCCATCCCATTTCTACAATTTCGATTAATTTCGCTAAAATCCATAATTTAAAAAAATAATAATATTTACATAATTGAAAAATAAAAAGGTTAACTTCTTGCGAAGAAACTCCACACAATAGATTGAAATATTGGTTTACGATTTCACCACAAAAATAACTGAGCACATATTTAAAATTTTCAAACGCGATTTATTTTTCAAAAATCGCATTCACAGTACTCAAATTAAGAAAGTTTTCTTTAATGCAGAATGTTGTTAAATATTTTTTCCCTGAAGCATCAACATTTTTCTGCACAACAATTGGTTCCTTTTCTATTTTTCTTTTTTCTCGTTTACATTTTATTCGAGACTGTTTCATTTCGAGTAGGATTTTCTCGAAAGGATCCAGGTCCCAGGACACGTCCCTCGATTCACGAGGATAACGACCAGGCAGATGGCCGTTCCCTAAAAGCGATGAAGTACAAGCGAAGGATCCCCACGATAAATACATAAGCGCTACACGGAACCACTTGCATAAATAAATGTGGCCACCAGATGTGCCAGATTTTTTCTTGCCTCTCCTATCCTCCTTTTCTTCTGAGACAGCGAGAAGAAGGCAATCCATCATTTCCAGAAAAGAGAAGAATGAAGAAAAAAGGAAAAAAATATGAAAAAGAATCCCCAATCATTTTGCTTGTTTACAATCTGTCTTTCACTGTTTGCTAAAATTCTATTCTTTTCCATTTGAATGATTCTCCATCACTTTTGATAGGAAATTTTGTTTAAAAAGTATTTTGAACTGTTTTTTTATCCAAACTATATTTTTTAATTTATTTATATGTTTAATGGTCATTTCTCAGAATCTACTCTCTAAATATGAATCAATCGGAATCAGTGGAAAATTTTACTGATTGAAATAGTAGTTGGACATTTTCACTGATTAATCAGGGATTCCGTACTTATTCACTAATCAATTCAGTAACACCAGAATAAATCATTTGAGGCATAACCTCAAGTTTTAAAGTAAAGCATTGTTGATAAATTTAAATTAAAAATTTAAAGCTTTTTCAGGTTTCAATCCTGTACAAAACTACGAACTTGCCGACGTTTCGTGAACATTGCAGTTCACTTCTTCAGGGCTGTCCTGGAACTTTTTGCACATTTTTGCACACGATTGAAACCCGAAAAAGCTTTAAATTTAAAATTTAAATTTATCATAATGAATCATCTTGAAAGCATTAAATCTATTTTTAAAGCATTGTTGTTATTTATTTTACTCAAGTAGCAAAAATAATTTCTTAATGAAATAAATTTTTTAATTTTCGGGCTGTAAGTACGCTGAATTAACTGCGGGAAGACTACACTCTAACTCGTATAAAAAGTACTTACTTGACGGGTGTGTACGAGACAGTCGAATATTCAAAGTAAAGAAATATGTAAGTTTTTTGTCATTTAGAACCATCGAATCTTTTCACATTTTTTTATATTGGATCACATTTATGGGTTTTAAGTTTTTAGTATGATTATTTGATTGAATATATTATAATCTTATTTTATTATGGCTGCTAAATTGACATGGTGCAGTGCGGCCAACTCTTAAAAATGTTTATTTCACTGAATGAATAAGCAACTTTTCACTGGTTGTCAATTACCCATTTTCAGCTATTTCAATCAGTGAAATTGCACTGACAATCAGTGACACTTCACTGATTCAGATATAGAGAGTACATTAGCGATTCGATTTACATCAAAATAAGTATTCTAAAGTTTTTGGGGTCGCTGAAACTGGATTTGATAATAAAATTTCCAAATTCAAGTTGGCTAATCCGCAATATGTCAAATTATCTGAAGAATTGATGAAAATTCTAGTATCCGTCCTCTTAGGTGTTGATAGAAAAATGTTTGTCCTTTTTTCTTAAACTTTCATAACTTTGGTGATTTTAATTATATGAAGGTATATATTTGTTAAATTATTCGTAATAGGACGCAGTTTTGAAAAAAATATTTCTTAAACAAAAGAATTTCAAAAACTAATTTTGCAATTGAATTTCTGAAAAACCATACTATTCTATTATTCGTCTTATGTTCACATGGGTTTTCACATCATGTGCATCGTTTTGGCGTACGTTTTTAATTATTTCTCGAAAACTAACGGAGATCCCATTTTGATATTTGCAGGGCTTCTAGAGGACATTGTAAGCTATCTATAGAAAAAAAATGAAGAAAATAAAAAGTGTTTGTTTTTTCTTCCGAAATTCAGTTTCAAAATTAATGTTTGAAAAATCCAAGAAGTTTTTATAAAATTGTTGTACAAAAAAAAAGTTTTTCAAACTGCGTCCTATTACGAATAATTAAAAAATATATACCTTCATATCATTAAAATCACAAAATTTATGAAAGTTTAAGAAAAAAAGGACCAAAATATTCAATTTTGAATATCTCCTAATTTTTTTTTTCAACAATTATTTTACGGTTTTTCTGTCAACGCCTAAATTCCTAAAAGAACAGATACTAGAATTTTCATCAAAATTATTAACAATAGCTATAATTCTTCAGATGATTTGACATTGAATATTGTTCATTATGGCGAATTACATTTTTTTAAATGGTCTCAATTGTATGAAAATGGGTATCCTAAAGTTTTTGGACTCGCTCTATTAAAATATAGCGATAGAATTTCTAAATTCAAAATATCCGATTCAATATGTGAATTAGGAATATTCAATTTCAAAGAGATATAAATAAAAATTCTTAAATTTGGTCAAGAATGATCAATTGTTAATCTTCCAAATAGACCAAATTAAAATCGTAAAGTAAAGTTTAAAGTTCTACAATTTTGAAGAATTACAATGGAAAATTCTTGAATTTTAAAAATACAGAATTAGAAGCTGTTCAATATTCACGATTTATATTTCAAAGGTACGTAATTTTGAACATTTTTTTGGAATAGTTTGAATTTGAAGATCTACAATTGAAAACTTTTCAATTTTAGCGATTTACAATTTTTTTTGCAATTTTTAAGATTTAAAATTAAAGATTCATTAATGCGGAATGTTTATAGTTTAAACTGATGTATTTTGAACGGTTTTTTAAAATATGTATTACTATTGAAGTCTTTCAATATTTCATTTGTATAATAAAAATTGATGAAATTTTTTATTTTTTGGCATAGTTCAATTTTGAAAATTAAAAAATGAAATATATTACAATATAAATAATATTATATTACAAAGAAAATTTCTTAAATTTTGTCCAGAGTCAAGAGTTTTCAATTCTAAATCTTTCAAATTGAAGAAATTTCCAATTTTCGACGAAAAGCATAAGCATAACACAACAAAAAATTTTGTCCAAATTATAAATCTTCTTTAAAATTTAATGATTTTTGTTTAAAATATATGATTTGCAGTGAAAAACGTGAACATGTAAACTTAAACTGTTCCACAATAATTTTAAGTTTTCTCTGAAATCTATATCAATATTTCTGGTGAAAACTTAACCTACAATTGTACAAAAAATTGTTATCCTTTAAATCTAATGCATTCTTTAACTAAGAATGCCGATTTCCGGTTTAAAACCCCAACATATCCTAAAATTGTTAAAAAGTTGCGTGAATCTGCTTTAAAATATTTGAAACATTATTTTAAAAAAATGTGAATACCAATTTCTGGCGAAAAACAATAACATATCCAAAAGTGTTACAAGATTATGAATATTGTTCAAATTATAATTTTTGTTTGAAAATAAAAATTTTCTATGTAAAACAAGAAAGTAACCTAAAATTATTCAAAACTTATGATTCTTCTTTGTAATCTAACGCTTTTTAAAATAAAAATGTCAATTTCCCCATTTAAAAAGGTTACTATTTCAAAAAATCATTGGATAAAGTGTTGGAACCAGGACTCACGTTAAATTTGAATTGCCCGAGGAATTGCCTCATTTTACTTCATAAATACTAGAGTTGCATATATTTTGGGTAATTAGGGCCTATTCCTGTTTTGAATCAAATCTGTATTCTGAGTGAAAAAATGGCTAATTTCAATAGTTTTTGTGTAAAAAGTTTTGTTGTTGATGCTCTGGTTAGATTTAAAAAAAGCGTTTTACACAAAACTATTGAAATTAGCCAATTATTTACTGCAAATACAGATTTGATTAAAAACAGGAATAGGTCCTAATTATGTAAAAAAAGATTTAATTCTAGTATTTACAGAGCAAAATGAGGCAATTCAATTTTTAGGTTGGGCCTTGGTTCCAGCACCCTTTAATCTGACCAGAAAAAAAAAATATTGATAAATTATCTGTTTTAAGATCAAAAGTATCTCAATTGGTGTGTGTATTTTCTGCGTAAATCTTGTACAATTTGCTTTAGTTTCTTTTCTTTGGATCGTGAATAAATAAATCTGGTTACGTTCCAAGTGACAATAAGCACATTATTTAACGTTACCATAAGTTTTAATAAATTTATTTACTTTAAAATGATTAGAAAACTTAAAAATAATTACTTTTTTTTGTAGTTTTCCTCCTTAGCACTTTCTTTTAGTTTGCCAAATGAGTGACCAACTTAGCGGACATTGTGGGATAATATAGCTCATGCTTCAAAGGATGGTAAATAGTTGTATGTGAATTAAGTTTATGTTTGTGCTTTGTAGTATGAACGATGTTCAGGCAGAGATGATATATTTGAAGCCCCATTTTACAGTACTATTCACTCTCTTAATGCAGTTATGAATTATTAAGTATATTCCTAAATAAGCGTTTATAATATTGGATGTTCCCCCACTGAGTATTATATTTTTAAAACTGAAAAAATTAAAGTGAAGTTTTTTCAAAATGCGGGGTCAAATTGCAGAAAAAAATGACGTTCAAATTCAAAGCGCTCAAAAAAAATTTAATTTGAAGTGCTTAGGAATTGTAAAATATCAAATTAAAAGTTTTCAATATTGTACGATTTCAAAACGGAAATATTTGAAAGTAAAGTTAATGTTTACAACATACAATTAACATTTTTTTAAACAATAAAGACCTCTCCTCAGCACGTTAATTGTTTTTTGCCTGTCTCGCTTTTACAATTTATTTTCTCATAAAATTCGAAAGCTTTACAAGTATTGCAAACTGCTGCACAGATAATTACATATCATAAGCGATTATTTTAATTTGCAGACAATATTAATGCGAGTATAGCCCCTTAATAACTCAAAACTTTAATAACAATGTGGATTAAGATAAGCGCCGAGGATTTACAGTGCTATTGAATTTAATTTCCAACATTTTCCATAGAGCCATTCATTTCATAGTTTAATTTCAGAACTTACTGAGGTTATTCCGTAATTTCGGAAATTTTACATCCCTAAATCTATATCAAATAGATGCCTAAACCCTAAATCAAGGCTTTCAAAATCAAACCCGTTTGTGCTTAAAATCACAAATTCAAATTGAAGTCGTAATAATTTTAAATAATTGCCAACAAGGAAAATTTATTTAAAATTATTTCATAAGCATGAGTTCATTTTTAAAATTGTTGAATGAAGCAAAGTACTTCCGTATGACTACAATATAAAACCAGTTTTACAACCATGTTAATTTTTAATAACAAATGTACTCATAATGGAAAATATTATTCCTATAAACTTCGCCTACTATTTAAGAAATAAATAAATTTTTCTTCAATTCTAAAAGATTAAAGTAACAATATTATGAATTTGAATATTACTATAATTAAGGTACGTAAGTAATTACATAAGCCAATCCATTATAGAAATTGCATTTTATGAAGGACTTTTTAAATCACTCGAGAATTTTATCTGTTTAGCTGGCTGGATTATGAAATATCCGGAGAAAAGCGAAGGGAGGTAAAAAAAATACGAGGTCGTTTTTTAATGGGGCGAAGAACTTAATCGAAGATTAATGCAAGCTACTATAAATGCAATTTTCACTCAGTGCCTAAAGCTACGTAAATTTCCACAAGGAACGCGGAAAATGTTCACCGAGGAAACCATGATCACAAAGGGCACGTGAAATATTTCCTAAAGCCCCAGGCACTCTTGCATAGTTTTGTGCAGGTGAAAAGTCTTCATTTCTCTCTTTCCCTTCTTTCTACCCCTAAACCTGCCATAAATTCCAAGCAATCTACTTTTATGTCAAATATTATAAGTATGTCATCCCTGATCTTTTTAAAAATTGTATTTTCCAATCAATTCGTTACTAATTGCTTTATTATATACATTTTGAGAAGAATAAAACGTTTTAGAACTCGCAAGGTAAAATGTATGACGTAAATTATTATGAGAGTGATTCACACTTCCCTGCCCAAAATTCTCTTAAAACAGGAGAAATAGGGTGGTTTTCAAGAAAATAGGGGAATAATAGAGGAATAAATAACATCAATCCTATGTACCGCATTGTTTGGATTTAAAGTCGAAATATATTTTATTTTCAACAAAATAGTGGAATTTCAACCAAAAAAGATGCATTTGGAACAAAATAGTTGAGTTTTCGATCTAAGAAGTCGAATCTTTTGGAAAATATTTATCTTTTAAACCCAAAAAGATCAATTTTCAACCGAACTGTTGAATCCTATAGTTGGATTTTTAAGCCAAAAAAAAACGAATCTTTTAAAATACAGAATAACTTTTCTATATAAAAAAAACGAATTTTCAACAAAACAGTTGGTTTTCGACCAAAAAAGATTACTTTAATAGTTGAACTTTCAACCAAATAATTAAATTTTGAACCAAATAGTAGAATTCTTCACTAAAAGAGAGGGATTCTGGACCAATCATAATAATAGTAATAGACTTTTCAATTAAAAAGAATTAAATTTCAAATATGAAAGATGAATTTTCATGAAAATAATTAAATTTTCTACCAAATAGTAGAATTTTTAATAAAAAGAGATGTACTTTTAACTCAAAATATAATAGTAGACATTTCAAAAAAAGAATTAAGTTTCAACTAAAAAAGATGACTTTAAGAAAATAGCTGGATTTTGAACCAAAAAAGATTCAATTAAAGCGAATTAACTTTTAACCATAAAAGATCAATTTTTAACAACAAATACTTACGTTTCCACCAAAAGATGAATTTTCAGTCTGAAAGTATCAATTTTATATCCAAAAAAGACGAATGTTCAACAAAAGTCACATTTTTACAAAAGAGATGACTTTTTAACAAAATAGTTTAATTTTCATCCAAATAGTAGAGTTTTTAATCAAAAGATATGAATTATGAAATAAAATATGAAAATATAGATTTTCGATAGGAACCTTTTTTTCGAAGAGTCAGAAGATATTTATTGCAGAAGTAAAAACAAATCTGAAAACTTCCCGGTTTTCAAACAAATTTCCGGCTTTTTCCCGGTGCTCAAAATTCCCGGTTTTCCTGCTTAGTGGACATTAATAATAGAAGATTGTCAGACAAAAAGGGATTATTTAAAAAAAATTGAAAAAAGTTTTTGTTAAATTTTTTGTTGTATTACAATAGCAAATTAAATTTCCCAAAAGGAGTCATTTCTTTGAATCAAAATTTATTTTGCAAAGGTATTATAAAAGAAATAAACTTTCATTCTTTAAATTTTAACCTCAAACAACAAAATAATATATATGCTTGTTGATTTAAAATAGATTTGCAGATATATTAAGATCTTTTTTTATGGGAAAGCAATCACCTTCAAAGCTTTTCCGGCGGATATGTATTGAGGCATTAGATTGGCTCACATGATACTGAATTGTTTGAATTGCATTGCTGAAGGTATTGCAATGCATCATTGCAATCCAATGACGCTTTTGGTCATGTCTCTCTGTTGCGAATAGCAGATACAAGGACTCTGTTTCTGTCCAATTTCACTAAATATTATGTTTGCAATTTCTGAATAATTCTCATACTGGGTTCAATTCACTCAAAATCGCATTGCACATCCAAACTATACTAATACCTAACATTGTAATATGTATAATTATACGGATGTGGAAGAATTAATATTCAGAATCACTATGTATAATTACTAACATAACATTAATTCCAGGTGTTTTTAATCTTTTTGATGGGAGATTAAAGATACAAATATTCCTCAACCGAAACTCTGAATAAACAAAAATGGTGACTAAATTTATTACTAAATTTTAGGCATTTAGGAATTGGAGAGCCGAGAAAGTCAAATTGAATTCAAATGATCAAAAGAATCTAAAAATTTAAACTGTCGAAAAAGGTGTTCAAAGTAATAAATTTCAAGTTTCGGAATTTAAATGAATCCAAATTTGAGGAAAAAGACAATTTGTAATACAAAATAAAAATTACGAATAACTATTTATTTTTTAAAAGTTTATTTGTTTTCAAGGTTATATAAATTTATCACTTTCCTAAGATTCTTCAGAAAATTCAAAAAAAATTTAGAAGATTTTAGATATGTCAATCCAAAATTTTAACAAACAAGTTAAATTTTCAACGAAAAATATAATAATTGATATTTCAACAACAAGAAAATTTTAATTTTAATTAAAAAACAGTTAAATCCTCGACCAAAACAGATTAGTAGATTACCTTTTAACAAAAAAGCTTAATTTTGAACCAAGAAGATAAATTTTCTACAAAAAAAGACGAATTTTCAATCAAATACATCAATTTTTAACGAAACATTTAAATTTTAAACCAAAGAAATGAATTTTTAACTAGTGACGTCATAATATTGATATTTCAACTCAACAAGATTTTTATTTTAAATCAAAAAGAGTTGAATTCATCCAAAAGGACTAATTTTCAATAAATCAGTTGAATCCTCAATCAAACAGTTACATTTCTAACAACAAAAGAGGAAACTTCTAGCAAAAGAAATTAAGTTTTAAACACCTTTTAAATTGACTCGAACTATTCCTAACAAATTTTTAAATCTTTTTAAATTGCCATAAAATCTTCCAGATTTTTTTCGAAATTTTTGTAAATTCTGTGTAAACTTTTTAAATTTGCTCTGAAAATAAATTTTTGAAACCAAATTATCCTAGAAAATTTGTAATATTTATCTATAGAGAAACACACTGAAAACAGCCAATAAAAGCCATATTAAGACAGTGTCACAACCAATCAGGTTTTCGAAAAGGCTGTGGCTTCGGGTACAGAAATTTCGGTAAGAATAGCCGGATTTTTTCGCTACAAATAGAGTTGGAAAAGGGGCTATGTGTACCGAATTTTTTATGCAAATAGCCAGATTTCTTCAGCACGTATAGACACTTCCTTTCGGCAGCAATATATGCGAGAACTCGTGACTAAATCTTTTTAAGAAAAGGATAAAATGTTACAACAAACCATCAAAGAAAGAACAGCAAATTTTAGAAATACCTAAAATTCTAATTTTGATATCTGAAAAATTGAAAGCCTCAAAGAATAAAAAGCTCTCTGATTTGGAAAAAGTAAAATAAGCATGCAAAAATTGTAAACTGAAAAATTAAAAAATTAAAAATTATTAAAGCTTCACAATTTGAAATCGTCTAAATATTAAATCCATCACTTTTAAGGCAGTCGAATTTCAAATCCTGCAATTTTATTGAACATACTTTTCAAATTTGTAAGCTTTGAAATTTAAAGGAAAAATAGTGTTTGAAAGTCTCCAGAATTCAACATTTCTGAATATCAAAGTCATCGATAGGACTCTTTAAAATAAAAATATTGAAAAATTGAATTCAAGCTTTAAAAATTAAAGCCTTTGAAGCATTAAAATGATGAATCCGGTAAAAACGACAAGGTCTGTAATAAATAATTATTTATATAAATATAAAAAGTGTAGTATCGAACACACGAGCTCTCTATACCAATAGTGTTGTTAATTCTGATAAATGCAGACACTTTTAGCCCCTCCAACAATCCCACTTAAGTAGAAAATTGCCCCGGGTACTTAAGCGATTGCAGTAAGTATGTTATCATTGAATTATAATAGTTCCCGGAGCAACGAGTCGCGTGTAACGAGATTCGCGAGCGAAAGTACTATTTATTTCAAGACCTGACTTTACCGTTTTT
>CAKNWT010096574.1:0-23427 GCA_932066315.1 Andricus coriarius | reverse complement strand
GAGAGCTAATGGATTTACAAGACGTACAAGAGGTAATTATAGTGATGTCAGATTTCTGTAACGAATCAATTCTTAAATTCTGCATTTAAAACATACAACTACGACAATATATAACTTACATATATGCAACATGTTCGAGTACCGGAAACGCAACGTGAGCTTAATTCTTGAGTCGAACAAAAATATATTTTAAATACATTTGTAAATATTCTTTTTAAATATATTTTTCATTTGTGCTGGGGAATTGAGATCGGATGAGGGTTCACAGGATTTTCTCCTGACTGTACAATTTACATTTGAAAAATAAAAAGGAAAAAAGGACCGGAACTGTACATGTGTATGGGTGTGCGTATGTATTATATACATATTTAATATATAAAACATCAACATGTTTGTGGCAATTGTACGTGTGTGAGGCACTTAATGCTGGCTTTTTAACTGTACTTCTCTTTCAAGATTTCTTCATTAAATATGTATATATATCGAATATTTAGAACAATCTTTCTTATAAGTAAAGGAATAAAATAATATCGATACTGGTAGAAAAGTACCTGGACCATATAAACATCTTTAACAGTTGATATGACTAATAACAATCAAGTTCGGCAATAAACATAATTTTTTACTTCAGCTTTGTGTTCCCAGTATTATATGATTATATCGTATACACTAAGAGAAATGTCATCTTCTGTCAAGAGGATGTATCTTGATGCAAATGGAATTTCCTGTTAAATTTAAGGTGAGTAGTACTTTCATTCGTCTCAAAAAGAATCTTCTTGCATCCAAAATTATCCATTCGCGATAAACTTTACCAAATCTTTCAGCCAAATAATTTTGGCTATGTAAAAAATATTTTCACATATTTCAAAACAAAATAGGCAAGAGAACTATGCTTTTGTTTCAAAACAACTATTTCTCTGAGAGTAATAAAACTAGACGAAAAATATTTAATATTCAATTAAATAATTCCCGATAGTTTTTTTATATATTATACTGATAACAGTAGTTTCCAGGTAAACTGATTTATACCAACATCAGTGTGGAAATTGTCTCCTTTTGTAACATTGTCGTTCACCTCGAGTGAACTCTCAATTAATGTTTGCTATAAAAATAAAATATGTGTCGAGGTAAATCAAGAATGATCAAAACTGAAAGACAAACTTTCCATATGAAGGAACCTTTCGATAATTATTCTGTGTAGTAAATAATTGTTCATATTTTGCTCGTTTCTCAAGAATCAAGTTCACGTTTCGACTATTAACATTTACAGCCTAGAAATTAAAATAAATCACGCGATTATGCCTTATTGATCGAATGTGAGGTTGCACACAAAATTTCACGTTACATTCATACTCAACGCATCCACGCACATACGCTACAATATTAATATAAACTTAAGTAGCGTCCTTAATAATTAAAATCAATAAACATTATACACATTTATCATATAAAAGATAGGTACGCATCAGAGTCTAAATCGTGGTGGTACTCGCTTCGGTAATATAACGGTTATTCGCAATAATTAATTACAATTATGATAATCAATTAAATTATAACACTATTAAGAATAAAACAGTAATAAAAATAATTCATATAACCAAGTGATCACCGTTACGCTATGTGTACACTCGCGAATGGTAAATGGCTGAGAAAGTTAACACAACTCGATTTTTCACAGATTTTACTTATTCATTCCTTTCATAAACTTTAACATTATTTATATTTTGATCGGTATTTTCTACTATATATTATTAAACTGGAATCAGAAACTTTGTTTGTACCTTCAAGTCGGCAAAAATATAAAAAAATCGAGCGGATATATTCACTGAAAACGTGCACACATAATTAAACGTATTTGCTCGCTTATTCGTTCTTATATACTGTACACAGGATTATTAGAGACTAGCAATTATGTTTCCTTACGTTCTACCCCCTAATTAGTCAAAATTTATGTTAATTTTCTGCACGTAGTTGTTTTTAGTCCGCTTAGATTCGAGACAAATTTGTTTTACTAAAAATATAGTGTTTTGTGAGTACCTATTTAATTTAAAATCGAAAGCATATGTAGTAGGATGGAACAGAAAACACAACATTTTTAAACTCAAAACATAGTAGTGTGCAAAAGTTGCGTTTTAGGACCATAAATTGAATTTTTTACGAATTTTCTATCGGCCAAAAACTTATAGCCAATTTTTCGCCTTAAGAAATCTGAAGCCCTACATTGTATTAATTTTTTCAAAAAAATGTACAATGAATTGTACATTTGTAGCATATTTTCAAAAAATGGTAAGTAGATATAACATAAGATTAGCTTTTAGATTTATAATTCTATACTATTGTTCACTAATCAAAACTGTGCTAACAAAAAATATGGCATCATTTTTTGGCCAATAAAAAATAGATCAAAAATATGTTTAAAAAATCGTCACTTTGACCTGATGCGCGAGGGTCAAATAATAACCGATTTCAACATTTCTATTTTGCGAGTTTAGAAATTTTTTGTTTTACAGCTCCCCTACTATTAAATTTGGAAAAATCATTTCGAATAAGGAATAACAGTTTTACATGCATTCAAAAGCATCAAAATTTTAGGGTTCTTCGAATACAAAAACTAAAGATTTAGATATTATCGAATATTTGTCTTTGGAGAAAATTTGTTTGGATGCAATTCAAAGAGAGAGATTACGTTCGAAAATACATCACATTTGATACATCGTATTCGCAGTATTAGTAGTAATAGTGATAATAATAACCTTCTAACTGTTATTATTAGATTAATAATAAATGCTTACGTTCTACGCTAGACTAAACTACTTTTTTCTATCAGTTTATCACTCTCACAAAACTTTTAAAAATTCTAAAACGCATTTTATAAACCACAAGTGAAAATAATTAAAAATAACGGATTTTGTATCAAATCGTTATTCTTTAGTTCCCGACTCAAAACCTATTTTCTTATTTCAGTCCCTGATCACCTGTCATTATTGTACTCTTCTATAATATGTTGATCTCCTATTTTTAAGCTTAAACACTATTTACGATTATCACAATGGATGATAATAATAATAATAATATAATTATAATCGTAATAACCGTGACTCGAATGATTTTTTTTCTGTCACAGGGAAAACAACTCTTACACTTTTATAAAAATAGATGGCATCTGCGCACTTCAAAATTGTGAACGAAATTTCATAACTAAAACTCAAATTCTTTAAGATTACTTAATAATGAATAATTTTGAAGATTTTTAAAAATATGAGTGCGCTAATATCTTCCTTTTATGATAGAAACCAGTATTTTGTAAGGCTAAGTTCTCACATCAGGTAATTCATTAAATAGAAAAATATGATTTATGAGAAATGATTATTATCAACTCCTTTTATGCATTGCGCGAATGATTACGAACTTTAAGCCGACGATATTAATTATTTTTAACGACATATTGAAAATATTGATTAGAAATCCAGAAAATTCCTCTTCAACTTTTCCGAGACGATCACTACAGGAAAAACTACTATTTTTAGTTCCTACGCATGCTTTCAAGATTCGAAACAACGAGTATGTTAATTTAATACGTCCGACGTTAAAAATATCCATCGCGCTTTCGCAGAAATTTTTCATCCATTTTCAAGCCTTCAAGAAAAAATTACAGGTGATCTGTAATTGTTTCGATCAAAGGATCTTGAGTATACTAGGATGCTAATATTAATGCCCTGAATAAGGTAATTTGAAAATACTGTAGCGATGTATCGCTCATATCAATGTCGAAATTGTACCTACGAATACCTGAATTTATGTAATTTCATATAATATTTTGATTACACCGAGAAATTTCATATTAAAATACGAGTCGCCATTTCTTTTCCGTCACTACCTTTTCTCTCTATACGATTATTATTATTACCATTATTACAAACACCAGGATTATTATTATCAATATTACTATCACACAATCATAACCATTACTTTTTTGTATGCGTCATAACATCCAAAAATATCTCGTGTCAACGTTAACCACTTTTCTTTTTTGTATTTCACCAGAATTTTTTTCCTTATTCGTATATTATTTTGCCTTACTTTAAGATCCTCGTCACAACAATCATAAATACCATGCACTTGTTTTCTTCTTTTTTGTTACTTTTACAGAGAAGAGATTGCATAATGTAGAGATTTTAGGTACACATATTTTAATCTACACGCATACTAACAAGTCTCTTTTTTCTGCGAGCGAAACGGACGGTAGTGCCTAATTAGAAAGACATTCGAGATCCGAAAAAAGTACAATTGGTCTTGTTGAGTCAGATTGCTTTCGAAATTGTCTATAAAGTGGCCATAAAGCAAACAATGATCTGTCGACGTAGAGTAAGAGGTAGTTTTATTACTATCGATTGAAATGTAATTAAATCGCATCCAAGTCGAAGTTAAATATAGTTTCTCTGGCACCGACTTAATCAAGAGGTCGCTTCATTTTTCATTTTATTGGACTTATGTTAGACAGTTTGTAAATTAATTGATTTAACCATTTAAATCGTAGAAACTTTCCGAGCGTCCTCCTAATTACGCCATTGGCTCGTACTAGTGTTGGGAAATTTAATACAAAAAGAACCAGATTGTATTCCATTTTCTGTCTAAATTAACTTTAAGTTACTTTTTTAGAGAGAAAATAAAAACCATAAATTTAAAAGTCTGAAGCATTATTTTTTTTACATTAAAACATCACTGATGTCCTTAAAAATAAATTTTAAATTCAAATACATAATTATATTATGAAACTAATAATTACCAAATTAAAACCATATCGAGCAAATAAATAAATTTAACAACTTTTAAATGTAGAGCCGTATAACATTTTAAGAGAAATTCAATTTTAAAATGAGCCCAAAATTAAAAGCTCTCACATTTAATAAAACTTTTTTGCAGCTCTGGTGGAAATGTATTTTTACAATAAAATACAATACATTTCAATAAATGATAACAATGTAAAAGTTGTAATTTTTGTAAGTACTTCATTACGTTTCAAATAATTGAAATTGGATACTTTTGGAACTTTTGGAAATGAAAATTGTGAAACTTATTTTGGCAAAGGTTTCGGATTTTCATCAAATGTCATCAAGGAATTTTTACTGCCCAACACCGGTCCGTACTCTAGTAAATTTACGATCATCGAACAATCGGAAAAAAATGTTACAATCTACAGAGATGCACATATGGCTAATTTACAAAGGAGCGGCATAAAAATGATCCAGTATAATGAGAGTTTAAAATCTAAAACGAGTAATTATTTCGATCACAATAAATTTGAATAATGCAGCTATCTATACCTCTTTATATGTAACAATCTGACTATTTCTGACTGGCGCTCCATGAGAGCTACGTCCTTTGTGAAAATCGAATATACACTCTTCTATTTACAGATTTTAGCAGTTATGTATGTACAGAATATTTATCTTTCTTTTTCAGCAAAGGAATCAAATTGATCGAATGGAATGATCGGGTTTTCTCCGCTTATCATTGGATACAGAATAATCTATGCATAAATATAATGTCGAGAGATTGGCGAAGCTTCATACCTTCTTAAGATTAACTTCCTTCGTATACTATTCAACGTCTGTTTTCTTTCTATTCTATGTACAGGTGTTTGATTCAATTCTTCAAATTGTCGCAAATGCACGGCTCAAAGTTTCATTCATATCGAACGATTGCGTCATGATAGGACCGTTACATTTAGGCATGAAAATAAATTTTCTTTCTTATAAGTAGTTAGATTCAAAATAGTTTACATTCAAATTCCCCCCGTAATTAAAAGTAAGGATACATTCAGCAATAACGTTTCCTATCAAGTCTTTACTTCCTCCCAATTGTTCTGCAATTGCAGTTTTGTCAGAATATACAAACAATATAAATCAGATATATAAATTGTCAGATTTTAGTAAAAAGCACTGGTTTCAATTGAATATCTTTTGTTTAAAAAAATCACTGGGTTATAATATCTCATACCCGTCCCAGCACTTCTAAGCACGTACAATTGCAAATACATGGTTCCGATATTCTTATAGACTACAGTAATCTTCTACACAGACCTACTTCTTATGGCATCTCTCATTCGTTCCTACTTCCTTCTAAGCGTATTCTCGAAGCTTCATCGTATAATTATTGAAATAAAAATATAACGAGCACTTCCTGCGACCCCGAGGCTGCAAGATTGAAATTGAGCAGGGAAAGTAACTTTCGATGTTGAAGCGATCGAACTATCTTGGAATTTTCGAACCATGAATTGATAGAGAGTTTCAGAGTTCAAATACGTTTAGTGAAATAGGCACGGTTGTGCTCTATTTCCAGACTAGTATTTGTCTTCATGAAAAATTCAGTGTAGACTTCAAAGGTAGTCATTTTCCGCAGCATGCGCATCCCGAGCTTTTAAGTTTGCCATTTCTTCTGTTGTGCCAATGGTGTTCTCTGGTTCGTCAGAGAAATTTATATTTCTTGCTTTGTACCAGACCACCAAGTCCACTATGAATCCTAACAACAGGATGCCACCCGTAGTACCTACAAAATATTCTTTTAAATGCATATTCTTTTATTTGCGTAATTGATGAGAGATTATTGTTCAAAGGATGCATGAGAGTCACGTAAATCAGGAATGGAGATGTTGGTAAAGAGAGGGGTGATTGACGAATTGATTTAAGGACCCGAGAATTCGGATTATTTTTGTAAACGAGTCACGTACCATGGAAGAACATCCTAAAGGCATTTGAGTCGTAAAGCCAACAAGCACCACGTTCTCCACATGCGTACTCCCAAACCAAGCATGCGGAATCCACAACGGCTCCGTAGACTATAGGACAGGGAACATTACCTAAAAATCAAAATGAAAAATGATTATTTTGCCACCTTAGTTCACTAGAAAGGATTTAATTTTGACAACTGTATTGTAAGATTTGCAGTAGGTGATATGTTAATAGTAAACAAAGTTACCGAACAAGCCGATGGCAAATTGGATGAGCCCGAGGGCCATCGCTTTGTCCTTGGGATCAACGCATCTGAGAATGAGTAGCATCGACCCGACTTCGCTTGTCGAGTGAATAAAAACGGAAAGAGAGAACAGAATCATATACACCCAGAAGTTGTTGCACTCAAGCGGGCAGTAACCAATCGTCGCAGTATTCAAGGTTAGTGATCCGTAAGTCTGGTTTTGACCAATACACTGGCAATCTGAAAACTACAAAAACAGACGTTGCATTATGAATCAGGTTCTTGTTTTCCGCACTCGAGAAGTAGGAAACGTTTCCCAGGGAAAGTACGGAGTACTAAAATGTATCATTGAAAACTACGTGCGTACAAGTCTTACCAATTACCCTCAGGATTCGTTCATTCTTTCAACTTTCTTGCTACGCGGAAATAAGATAGAAAATATAATTCTAGAAGAAACTAGAGCTTCACTCTTTACAAGGGAAGTTCTATCTCCCGTGCGATAATTTATTATTAATTAATGTTTCAATATTTATTACCGAAGTTACTTTCCCATCGACGATCGTATAGTTTGAACATCCTGCATGGCAGGCAGAAAAATAAGTTTGGCCATCTGAACCACAAAGAGGGTTAAATTTGTTCCGATCACAGTCGCAGGTTGGATCACAGGTTGGTACAAATTTGGACATTCTGTAAATATCAAATGGTCAAAATAAGTCTGAAACATTTAACTTAGGGGCTGTATTCAAGTTATATAACAGCTCCAGAGTGGTCAGGCACTCTCTGTACATTTCTTATGGTTTAATGCAATGGAAATGACCGATAATCCGTTACGTAATTTAAGTACAGCCTCTCAGTAATAGACTAGATGTAGAGCTTCTTTGAAATTATAATCTTCAATACATTCTTTACTTAGAGTAAGTAGTATTCATGGATAGGTATTAAATTTATAAAATATTTTTTCAATCTCTAGTTTTTGCTCAAATCCTTACCCATCTGATTGCGGAACAAGACCAGCAAAATCATCCATCGTACATCCAACAAACATTAAAACACCCATTCCAGCTGCATAGATGATAGCTGTGAAGGCAATCCAGCCAGCAACGAACCTCGCACTTGGTTTCCATCTTAAGATGAAGATTCCACTAATTATGATTCCTAAACCCATCACTAGGATACCCCCGATACCTGTGAAACATCATTAAAATTATAAAGAGAAATAATTAAAAAAAGGAATGGAAAAACTCTAAGGTAATCGGTACAATAATTACGCACTAATCAAGAGCTTGCTAGTTTGTAAAAACCACTACAAGCTCAAAAAAATTCAAAAATATACAGATAAATAATAAATTCATTATCGATTCAAATAACCATAGTCCAAAAAAATTATTGAATTATTGGACTCTGAAATGTGATCAAATATTGTCATTGGCCACATAAGCTTTTAGATTTCTGATTTTGAAAGCACAGTCATTGACGAAGAAGCGAAGAAGTTGACAGAATACTACAAAAGAGACAGATCCTACTTTAAGCCTCCAACGGTGCAGTGAGGTAGGACATGGAGGTTCAATGGAGGTTTTAATTACAACCTACCTTAAGCCTACAAGTGGAGAAAAGGGAAATATGTACGACATTGGAGGCCTAAAGTAGGTTGTAAATGTATATAAATAAGTCCTCCTTATAGCCTCTTTAAGCCTACGAAGCTGCAGACTTTGGAGACTTAAAGTAGGGTTAAAATTTCGACTCGGGTGACCGGGCCAAAGATTGTTTGTTCAGCTAATTATTCGTCAGAACAAAATTTTGAATTATTTTTTGCAAAGATATTAATCCAAGCATTGGCCTAATAATTAGGCCCAAGAATTTATTTATTTATTAATTTTAAATTACCTGAAACCATATTCGCATGGTGAGCTGGCAGACGAAATTGACTCTCGAGGTACTTTGGTAGAAAAGTGTAGAGGCCTGCGATTGGCAGAATATGAAGAACACTACTGGCCGTCCTGAACATCAGGATGTCATTTTTCAGTAACCTCTTCACAGCTTTAGGAAAATCTAGATAAAAATGAAATTCAGATTAGTGTTAATTATTTCTTAACATTTAAAATTGCCTGTTCCCTTCTGCCATGTATGTTACTACATTATTTATTCATAAAAACTTTCTAGTTTATGACTTAAACGAAAAGTTAGATAAATTGAAAATCAACAGCTTTAATCACCTAATCTTTTGTAATAGAAACAGAAAAATATTTTTTTCAAATAAACACATTGCTACTAAAGTTAAAGTTTATAACGAATATTCTAACCATCATTATAAAATTTTAAATAGCGAATATAATTGATAATGACTTTCATTTAAAAGTATGCAATTTAAGATGGATGTTGCAAAAACAAAATCGAAAGTTGTATATTAATAGCAAACGGAGGTGAGAGTTACAATCAAAAAAGATGATTGTCTGACTTGGAAAGTTTTCAATCAGAATAGAATATTAAATAAAAATTTTTTTTTTCGTTGAGCAAGACTGCCATTGTGGCCAATAAGTCATGAAAAGATAATGAGGAAAGTACAGAAGGATAAAGTACGCAAAATTTATATAACAATATTAACTACATCTATATCTAAACATTAGATAACTTCGAAACACCGTTTTTAAAGGATAACAGTCGTCCGTTGGGTCTTTCATAATGTTTATAACAACTATGGCTTTGGTTTAATTATTATTAATAACTTTAAAGACTCTTTATAAATTATATACTTATATACGTTATTTATGTATATATATACACACACAAATATATATATATATATATATATATATAACGTATATAATTTATATAATTTATATTAATTTATATAATTTATGAAGAGTCTTCAAAGTTATTAAACGTTATTTGAGGAAGGGGAAGAAATTCGTGGCCAATACTCACCACCATGCACGGGATTGAACTTAACAAAAAGTGCAGCTTGGATATAACCATAAAAACATAAACGAAAATTTTCAGAACGATTGTGTAAAAAAAACTTTTAGATGCAATTCATTAAATCAACAATCCTCCTCAACAACAAAATTATTATCACTGCTTCATTTTTTGCAATTGTTTAGCACATATGAAATGCTTTTTTCAAATTGTTTTTTTCAATCTTCCTGTTACTTTATTCTTTTTACCTTTATTTTTCTACCTTAATAAATTGCAAAACAGTAATACAAATAACCAGTAATTTAAACATTTCGTTTAAGAAACTAACTGATGTATTATTAGGATTATTAAAGTATTTAAAGAAATTGGTAAAAGTTCAATAATGAGGGAAAAAGTACTAGAAAAGTTCCATCTTTTTTTCAACATTTTTAGAAGCCCTTGCCTAGCTTCACCAAAATTAGGCGAGCGTGGAAAAAATATTTCCAGTGAGCTCAGGGAAACTGGAAGAAGCGGATACGTCAACTGAACTTCAGTGAGCGTAAACCAAATGTGTTTGGTGTGCCTAGTACACTTATTTTTTACAAGTGCTTCATTATACTTTCAGCAAAATTCATAATTAGTTGATGAATTTTATGATTTTTTAAAACAAATGCATTATTCGGGCATTTGTCGACGGAAAAATTAGTTTTTTTTTTAATGGTAGTCCTTTAAAGGGACTTCAAACACGGGAAATACCGCAAGATTTTTCCGAGTTCCTGAATTGACTCCTGAAATTACTACTGTTAGCGAACAGTTGATTCATAATAATGCACTTGTTTATTGAATTTGTTTTTAAAAAATCATACAATTTATCGAATAATCATGAATGTTGCTGAAATTATCATGGAGTTCCGAATTGAGAAAATTGACATTAAAAAAAATGTCAACAAATGCCCAAATAATGCATTTTTTATGAAATTTGTTTTAAAAATCATAAAATTTATCAAGTAAGTATAAGCATTAATGAAGTAACCATGGACTTTCCAATTAAACAATGAATTTTTTAATTAAATATGTTTGAAAAATAACATATAATTAATCAACTAATTATGAATATTGCTGAAATTATCATGAAGTTTCCAATTCAAAGAACTGACATCGAAAAAAACAAATTTTTCTGTTGTCGAATTCCTGAATAATGCATTTGTTTATAATATTAACAAGAATAATCTTAAAAGAAATTTTCTCCATTATAATATTATTTCCATGCAAATTTTTTGCAATATACCTTAAAAAACGTACAATTAGTGAAAATGATAGAAAACACACTTTCAACAAATAATTTGTTTAAAAAATTGGATTGTTTATTATATCATGATGGAAGATCTTTAGCTAATGTTACTTTATGAAACGTAAGTGATTTCAACTTTTTTTCTGTTATTGACGAGCACCGGGAACGTGAAATATAAAAAATGGCAATTTCTTCGTCGTATTTGTTTATTTATAAAAAACTTGAAAACCTCAATAAAAAATCAGGCCCAACCACTCTCCCTTCACATGCGGATGCTTAACTTACGGTGCCTTAACCAATGACGCATCAAATGTCTGATCGTGTTATTTTACGTCAAATACAATTTGTCTTGCAAGAAGATAAAAGAAGTAGAAGTCAATAAATCAAGGGTATCCCAATTGACCTCACCTTCCCCGAGTTGCCCCACTTTCCCCTACTCATAAAAAAGAAAGTACCGCCTAATAAGTGTTGGTTTGACTTGCTGTAATAAAATGTAGCGAAAATACGACAGCAATTGTAAGCCCCAATTATAAACAACCGTGTTTGCATGAAAGCAGATTGTGCGATGTGTGAAAGTGAGTTAAAGTAGTAAAAGAGTCGTCCGAGTGCGGTTGAGTGGAGTTCCGTTAGATACACCCTGCATGTTATGTATTATGTCCGTGTTATGTTGCATTACGTTGGACAAGGCCCAGAGTCGACAGCTGAGATAGGTCTTTCTCGGCCGCACAAGTAATAGTAAGTCCGGTTCAACGCATGATTTGGCCATGAACTTGCCCCACCTCACGCACAAGTCGGTCACTCATTATTATCAACTCACACATGCTCCGCTCTCTAACTTGCATACACAACATTCCTACATGCATGCACATTGCACACGCCCGGATCATTCGTCGGCTCTTGCAGCTTTCACTTACTTGCACTTATACACCAGTCAGTGATTCGCGTGCACATGAGAAAGTCCCTTGGTGCACACAAGTCATTGAAAAGTACATTTAGTTTATGGACTTATAATTAAAATTCCTTCAAAATCCTGGCAGATCAAACGGAGGATAAAACCTGGCATCGAAAGGAATAGGAAAGAGTCTGAGGAAGAAACACAATAATAAACAGGAGTTTTTAACTATTATGTAATGCACCTTCATGTTATGATATCACACTAAATCCTAAAGTAGTTAGTGACCAGGTTTGTGCGATTAGTAGCGATTCGTAGAATATTCTTAAATTTGAAGTAGTAAGTGTCATTGCACTAAAAAGGACTGAATTAGTCAGAAAAATGTATTTTTAATTAATTAATCACTTTGCTTATAAGTTCTAATACTTAAAATATGGCAATATATCAGAAAATTGATACCAACGGCTCACTGACCACAAAACCTATAACAACTATTCAAATATATATTTATCTTGAAACAGCTATGCCTCAGTATTAAATGAGGGTTTCACCATTCTTCAACCTTATCAAAATTTAAACATTTCTTAAAATACTTTGAAATCGTCTGAAGGCTTATGAAATTCTATTATATTCTCTGAAACCTCGTGGAATTATTTCAAATACTTTTAAAACGTCTTAATTTTATTAACTCCGTCATATTCAATTCAACAATTTTGAAAGCCCGTGAAATCCCATTTTTTTATTCAAATCGCTTTAAAAGCCTCATAATTAATGAAACCTTTTGATATTACTGGAAATCTTTAAAGTCCCATTGAAATCTTCTAAAATATTTTGCATTCCCTAGAAATTCTCTGCAAATGTTTGGAAATCACTTGCAGTCCTGTAAAACCCATAAAAATCTTGATTAATAACTTAAAATCTTATTGAATCTCTTGAAATCGCTTGAAACCTTAAACGAATTTTGAAATAACCCGTTAAGTATTTTGAAACCGTTAAAAAAATCGTTAAAATCTTTCTAAATCCCTTGAAGTCTTTTAAAATTACTTTGAGAATGTTGAGTTTCGATGTTAGCTTTAGCGACAGGTAAAAATTAGTTGTAAAATTAGTTGAAATCCATAAAAATACTATAAAACCTCTTAAAATCCTTTCATAGACTATGAAATCTCAAAAGATTCATGGAAATCTCTTGAAATCATTACAAAATCTTTGAAATCCACTGAAATGTTTTAAAGTTACTTGCAAACCTTTTTGAACTACTGCGAAATCTCTTGAAATATTTTGCAATACTCTCAAAATCCCCAATTTTGAAACCCATTGAAAACTCTTTGAATCTGTAAAACAAAAAGTTGTAAATCCCTTGAAATCTTTTTGATTCGGTTAAGATTCATAAATATTCTGTGAAATTCTTTAAAATCTTCTACAATTTTTTACAGTCTCTAGAAATTATTTAAAAATACTTAAAAATTTTTAAATCCTTCATCTAAAATTCCTTCAAATCCTTCGAAACTCCTCAAAATCTCTTGAAATCCGTTGAAATTAATTATTATGATTAGAAATCCGTTGCAATATTTTAAAGTACTTCGGAAAAGTTCAAGTTTAAAATGCAAATTCAAAACCCAAATATATCTTCTGAAATCTTTTGAAATTTTGTGAAATCTTTAGAAATCTTAATATCTGGTGTAAACGCATAAGATTTGATTCATCATCCACTCAATATTAAAGAATTAACGGCAATGAATATTTTTTTTTATTTAATGAAATTAAGTTTTGTTCTGTTATCAAAGTAGATCATTTAAGATCGTTATATGCAAAAACTATGAAATATTTCGCCACCATAACGATCACAAAGTAAATTAACAGTAGTTATAAACAAATTGAAAGTTATCAGCGGATTTCAATTTAAAATTCAATAAATCAAAATTGATTCGAAGCCAAGCAGTTTTTCAGCAACGATAACTGCGTTAGAAATATTAAGATAAAGCGTTGCACAATTAAATGCAGAAATAGTTTACAACCACATTTATATGTGGATGTTAATTGTTATTCCAGTGTGCAAAATACAATAGAATCAATAAATGATACTTCAGGATTTAGTCTCCAATTTATTATGTGATCCAAATAACATTAATTCACATCACCTTTCTTCAAGTGCAGTATACAATACTTGAAAGTCCTCACATTTGTTTAAAAACAAAAAACAAATTTATTCATAGATACTTATAAAATGTAAAAAATTATTTTGCGTGCTATTCAATATAAATAGGATAAATATAAATACTTATTAAATATTTACAATAATCAGCCGATATACATCAAAGGGACATTGTGCGGATTACAGAAGCCAAAAATCTTTTTCTCGTTGTCTCTATAACGCCTTTAGCGTCCTCGTTCGGTAGACTTTCTGTCAATGACAATTCGTTGATTCGGAGATTCTTTAAGATGATAAAATAACAGTGATGCTGTTGTTTTTAAATTGTCCTTCAGATTTTCGTATATTATTAGACGCATTACATAATCATACTTATTAGGGCCACAGCCTGGTGGTACCAAAAACTTCCATACCACTTTTTCACCATCTTCAGTAAAGTTCGCTTTTCCATATTTAGAATCAGGAAATTCCCCTGCCAGTTTAAAATATTCATCCATGCCTAATATTTGACCATCAGGCAGCTCACCGTGTTTATCATAATGGTTGATAGCCGTAAATGAATTAGAAAAGATAGAAGAAATCGATCTAGGTATCAATTTATACTCATCTACTAATTTATTCCACTTGGATATTAAAGATAGTAAATTTTCTTCAACATATTCTTTGATGATTTCTTTTTTGAGTATTTTTTTGTCTTTTGAATTAGCATTATTGTCAGTAGCTTTTCGTTTTAAAATTTCGCGCTGAACTTGCTTCATGCTAAATTCTAAAATTGTACATAACTCGCTTATATTATTTGTACACATCAATTTAGCAACATAGGTACCTAATTTTAAATATTCGTCACAATTATTTAATGTGAAGGTTACAGTGGAATACAGTTTACATTCCTCGTAGTCCTTCATGGTTGTAAGAACCTCCCAATGTCCAATACGATTGTCGTTGAAAAGTATTTCTTTTTTTGGCGGCCACATATTTCTTATACTCTTGAAGATGCTGGTCCAGAGTATATCTAACTTTCTTGCAAACTTGCTTCACGTTTTCATGACCATGGATTAGATGAAAGTCAGAAAGAGAAATTATTTCTTCATTCAGCTTCTTCAAGACTTCAAAAAATGTCAGGAAGTCATGTTCATCTGACAACTGGATCATTGTTGATATGAAAGACCTTGGATGTACGACAACTTCTCCATTTATATGAAAGAAGCCATCTTCTCTTATAGAAATCTGATAATAAAGAACACTACTGAAAGACATTATTCTCTTCCAGAGAGAATCCTCCTGACCTTGAAAAATGCAATCCCGATATTGATGATTATAAGCCACCTTATAGGCTTTCAGGAGAGCATTTTGTATTTGTAGATGTGCTGGTTCCACATTTGAGCCCAGGTCCAGTGACAAGAATTCAGATGATAATGACGTGTCACATACTCCAACATCTGCGTCCTTCTCCAGCTTCTCCACTGTGTAGTACTTTAAACTCTTCATTTCCTCAATGCTGCAATCGGATCGGATGTACTTTAGTTTATTTTAAAATGATATACAATTTCTGTATTTGAATTTACGATTTGGTTTTCCTTTTCAGGGATAATCAGTTCTAAGACTTTTATTTCAACTGGAATATTGCAGTCGATTTGTTTTGCAGTAAAACCGATTAACTTACTAAAAGATAAACAAATCTAATTGTCATTAACCTTTTCAGTATACGAGTTGTTCATACAGTAAGCCATTCACACAGTGTTACACAGGAAGGGATGTAAAGGGGGTGGGGGGGGGGGGAGAACTCTTGGAATATTGTGATGAAAAACAGAAAGAATCTAAATTGTTGGAAAATTAGTAGCCGAATAGCCTTTTATAGAGAACTGATGGAGAAGGATAAGCTGAAGGTCACGTATAATTCAAGAGTCTCAAAGACCGTGACTGGCTTATATTTCATAAATGTTGTTGTTTTTTTTACTTGTTACGCATTATAGGCGTGAATAATCGACAGAGATTTTTTCACGTTGTGAAAATGCGAGGATATCGAAATGAGATTGTATGCATTTGCAAGTTTTTTCAAATCTATTTTTCAATTTTCTCATGGATAAATGCACTAAGAGTGGAAGAATTGAAGAAAGGAAGAGTGTAAATATTATGTGGGAATCGCATGCCTTTCTCTATGTCAGTTGGCTGATGTAATCTTATATCTCCAAGTTCAGATATGATCCAGCAGTCTCGAGATAAACGAACTATTTTTTAATTCTTTATTTTATTATACTTATTATGCTTTGTAGTAAAGAATCCAAAGCGCGGATTTTATTTTTTGAGCTGCAATTTTTTGTGAAAAAAATGTGAGGTCTTATATTCACAGAAGTAACGCCTCAGTGCATGAAAATATGCATCCGTCTAGTACAAACTTCGAAGATCGTTACGTAACTGACCAGACCTGCCTTTGCAGATCTGGGCAGGTCTATAATTTATTATTATGGTTATTATAGGGGCTTTTCGGTCAATTTCAACACCTATTGGCAGTTATAATCCGAACTAAGCATTCTTAACGCAGGTCAGGTCTGTCAGGGTCAGGTGCTATAAGTATAACCTAACGTAAGGAATCTAAAGAAAACCAGGGGAACCTAGAAACATGAAAACGCACGGAACGGTTTTGTATTTTATACAAACTGTATGACTTTCTGGCACCTCTCACAGATTATATTAAAGAAATATTAATAAGAAATCACGTTATATATACCAAAAAATCTAGTTTTTCGTAAAAAATAATCAATCCCCTGTTCAGGAAATTGCTTTAGTAAATATAATTCAAAATACACTACGAGAAATAACGAATTTCGGATATATTTTATGACATTCGGCAGAGCAAATCTGACATATGCGCCGCAGCGAAGTTGAGCGAGATTTTTGACAGGCGAGTTACGTCATAGCAACATGGCACGTGGGTGTGGTCCATGGGCGGAATGGTGTTGGTGTAGTTCTCATAGTTTACATAGAGATATAGTTGTAAATCAGTATTCTATTTCTCGATATTTTGGGTTGCCGACTATATATTTTAATATTTAATCAGGAGTAGCATAACATCTAAAGAAATTTCACTCCAGAAATGTGGGCAGATCTAAATCGATGAAGTAGGCCCTTAAGCGCATGCGTAGTAGATCAATAGGGATGATGAAAGGGAGCAGTTCGAACCAGCTACGCGTGGCGGTAGTCGGTGCAGATGGAAAGTGTCAGGAAAGAACCTGTTAGGGCTGTCAAAGTATGACGTACTCTGCCATCTTCAGTCACAAACATACAATTTCATGGGCTCGTAACTAAATCATTTTGGTATCATTTTTTCTTTCATTCGTCAAATATGTAGTTTTGATGAATACCAAAGATGTTTTCCAGTCCGGTGAATATTCATAGAACAAATTTGAGGTTATGTCTTCGCTCACGAGTACAATAGGTGGCAATGCGGTAGTGTATGCTCCACTCAGGCACAAGTCTCCATTTTGGTGATCCGTCTCCTTTGAAGGTCGTGATGCAACTGACCTCGGGAGACAATGCTGCACTATTTATTAATCATGGAATCGCGAGTAAGCGCTCAACTATGACACCTATTGGTAATTAATGAAACTAGGGTCGTAACCCTTTTCCCTATCAAAGTCATCAATTCTCGAACAATCATCACTTTAAAATCCATCTCTTAAACATCCATCTCAAATAAAATTGATAATATTTTTGCTCTAAAGGCAATTATTATATATTTAAAAGACGAGTAACACACTATTTAATGGAATTTACGTCTTAAATTATTTTTAATATGGTTTCAAAACTTTCAACTTGGAGAGGGTAGATTAAACCAGCTATGTTTCTCTTCATTGCAGTCGCTTATTGTAAAATGGTTGTAAATGCTTGAGGCTGAAAAGCGAGTTTTTAATTTTAATAAGCGACGGCTTTGTGGTTTTAGTATTGCATGTATTAGGAAAGCATATGCAAGATCTCAGGGTTCGGACCGGTTGACGGTGTCGATGTACTCAGAGATAAGCTAATTAGTGAGTGCACCACAGCGCGTGGCCGGCGCCTAGTGACGGTTGAAAAACCGGCAAGTGAACGGGCTATAAAATAGACAAGCGGATAATTGCCCGGCTTGTGTGACAAGGGTCACGTGTTCGATCCCAGGTGCATTCGGATTTTTTAACGTTCATAATGCGCTTATCGGCACTAAACAATCATTGTAAATTTATAAGCCAAATCTATTTAATGTACAATAATTAAAAAAGATCCAACAAAAATATTATAAAACTAATATTTTAATAACGACTAGGGCTCTTAATAATGTATGATATTGTACGTTCAATGATATGTCAAAATACTGTATTATAAATCTAGATTTCATTTGTACCTGATTTCAAACCAAAGTCCTGCATTTCAAAATAGAATGTATAAAGAAGTATGAAAAGTTTAGATAAAATATATGTTACTGTGATAATGAAAGCCGCATTATTGGCGTCAATGACAGGTTGGGTGATAACTGTGTCATGAAACGCAGATCGCGTTTGTAATTGGTTATTTTAGCAAAAAGAAAAATATTACGTCTCATTGTGCTCAAGGACACTGGGAATTGAACACATTAATTTCTTCATGTGTGATGTATAAAGAGCTTCAACGCATAAGCAAGCCGACATAGGTGAATATAAAAGGCGAATGATTGATTAATCAGTGATGTATTAATTTCTTACTGCATTAATTTAATAAAAATTGACTATTCCCTCTATTGATTGAATAAATAAAGTGTGAAAAATAGATTTTATACCAGGGAAGACATAAATGTTCTATTGCGTGAAAGATATTATTTCATTGCTAATTTAATCTAAACCAACCATAGAAAATTGCAGTCTAGAATTTAGATTGATTAATCAGAAGAATGGTTCTTTTAACTTCTTATTGTCTTTATAGGATTTAATAAACAATCCCATTACATTATTTATTAATGCAAAAATTTGATTCGCATAATAATAAGTATTCAAAAACAATTTTTATACGGATTATAAAGTGGACCATTTTTTTATAAGAAAACTTTAGGATGGCCACATTGGCATGCCCTTAGCATATAAATTATAAATAAATATTGGCATAAAATATTTGTAAAAAACATTGACTTCATTTTGAAATTTTATAGATTTAAGGATGGCAGAGCACGATTAAAAATACCCACATGAAAATCCATACATCCGCGTGTGATGGGGGGGGGGTTGGGGTGTTTTCGAAAGTTACAATATGTATGGTAACTTATGGTAATTTACCGATAAGCTATCCTAAATTTACAAAATTTACGGAAAGATTAGACATTTACGGTAACTTAAAGGTATACAGTATGAGTATTGAATCTACAATAGTAATTCCAATATTTAATCCATCGTTTATTCTAATATTTTTCCCAATCACTACTTTCAATACTTTTGCATTAAGGAAGAGAAAACCTGGAAATCAGTGAAAAGTTAGGGAATTTTATTAATCTGAGAAAGTGACGGATTTTTAATTTTAAAAACTTGTAAAGGTCAGGGCAACCTTATAGAAGAGGCGCCTTAAGGTTTTAATAACTTGCAAAATAATAAAATTTGTAGTTAAATGAATTATTTTAGTTGTGTTATATTTCATTTATGTATTAAAACTGTTACAAGATTCGAATTCTGGCATATTCAAATATCAATAGTCAGTGAAAGTGAGAAATTGGCCAGGAAAAAATCAGGGAATTTTGAAAATGAAGTTTTGCTGCCACTCTGGAAATATTTTAAACTGATAAGCAGCTAGAAGTGTTTTAAACGGTGCTCCGAAGTATAATTTTTATGGCAAAGTTTAGATCTTAAGATAGTTAAAACAAGATCATTCGAGGTATAAGAGAGAGAAAAAACTTACCTTTGAGACTAGGTTTTTTGGCGTCCGCTCTCTTCGGCTGTGGTTTGCTCGTAGGCAATCTTGCGGGAAAGGCGAACATAGCGACACTTGTAAGCATCAGCATGGCGGATATGAGCACCAGACCTTGAAGTATTTAAGCGAAAACATGATTATTTACAATTATTAACGAGCTGAAGCATGTCTTATGAATTTTGCTTGAAAGTACAAAGAAAATAATTGTCAAACCATTGGATTTATTTGACTAAGCGTTGAGTACATTGAGTCTATTGAGAGGATGACATTATTTTTACGAATCAAGTATTTATAACAAGTTTAAATAATATAGAGCATCATAACTCTTGTTCAAAGTTTTAAATATTACTGGATGTTTGTTATTCTCAAACTAAAGTTCAGGAAGGCTTGTCCACTGATTAAGTACCTTCAAGATCACCCCACAAAATAAAAAAATGAATGCTACTCTAAAAAAAATAATTCAGTTAAATTTACGTATATTAGACTGACCTTAATCAAAGACTGATATTAAATATATCATATCAAAAATATCATATCATTTTATAAAAATAGCTTGCAGACTTCGTAAAGAAACGTGACAAAGGTTTCAATACGAGATCAGTCGGTATGTGTAGAAAATTTTTATTATTTTCAAATTTAAGCAATTGCTCATGGAATTTATGTTCCGAAAAGCTTGTACTAAAATAGAACTAAGGTACCAAAAAATTTCAAATACGTCCTGTTTCGCAGTACTCTTTTAGGACAAAAGTGTCGGAAAAGTCCCACTTGATTTATTTTCAAAATTTAAAAGCCTTAAAGAATGTTTGGAAGAAAAGTAATAGGAAAGTTCCATTTTATTTTTTCCCTGAAATTTTCACAGTGCTCATGTTATTTTTTTACCAAAAAGGTCCTACTGAAATGGAACTAATGTGCCAAAAAAGTTAAAAATACATCTTGCTTCAGCAGGACTCTTTTTTGGACGAAAGTACCGGACAAATTTTACTTATTATTACTTTTTTGTTTGAAAATTTTACAAGTATTTACTTTTATCTCGACTTTTATTTAACTGAGTTTTCTTAAATAATTAGTTCTGCACATTAAAAACAACTGCTACTGCTAGTTGTTACACCTTAACATTGGTTTACCTTAAATGCAGCAAAATGTTTCTGGATTCAAGGAAAAATTGGTTTGAATTTATGACCTGATTATCTGAATTCCAGAATTTAGCCTTAAATTCAGACACATTTTATATAAAATCAGATCAGTATTGCTTAAATCTACATACATTTAGTTGGATTAATACCAACAATTTTAAAGTGTGATTATTGTAAGTATTCTGTTTCACTGTGCAATTCGCTTAATTTCGTTTTAAATTAATTTAAATTCATTCCAAATCCAAAAATACCATTATTAATATTAAAATTGAAATAAAAAAAATTTGATTAAATGAAATTAAACGAAACTTACTTGCATTCATTAAATTTTACTTGAATTGATTGGAATTCATCTTAGTTTTCCTGAAATCACTTGCATTCGCAATCTGTCGAATTGATTTGAATTTTCTTACATTCACTTCAATTTTTCATTATACACATGAGGCATTCCATTTCATCAGAGCACACTGTCCAAAACAAATTTTTTTTCGAATTTCTTCAAACTGCTGTGAAATCAGGAAAATTAATTCTTCCTCCAATAATATTTAATTCTGAGAAATTAATAATTCTTGATTTAATATTGAATTCAGAGAAATTAATTGCTCTTGAATTAATATTGAATTCAGAGCAATTGAATATTCTTTAATTTCACTTTTAGTTAAATTGAATTAATTTTAAATTGATTAAAATGAAATTTGGCAATTCATAATAAATTGAACATGATTATAACTTATTTAATTCACTTTTAATCCACAGGAAATTATGACGAATTAATTTTGAATGAACTTGTTTTCAGTCAAATTTACTTGAATTTACTGAAATTTTTCATTATACGTATACATGGCGTATAACATTTCATATGAGCGCACTGCCCAAAACAAATATTTTTCGATTTTCTTCAAACTACATTAAATTGCAGTACTATTGGGCCCTATTATAGGTGGAAAACTCCACCATATAGCATGGTTACCGAAATATGGGAGCATATGGAAGTTTGGTACAACAAGGTGTGCAGATCATTCTTCAATGAAATTTTATTGCGTCAAAATATATTAAAACAAATAAAATTGGCAGCTAACGAATTAGAAAGATAATTTTACAGGAATTACGAAACTTGTAATTATTTCTCAAAAATATATGTCTTTTCTATAGTTTTTTAAAATTGAAGCCTGAAATTCCGATTTTCTGAAGACACGTATCCGTAGATTTTGGTAAAATGCATATTAAAAGAAAGCTAACTTACAATTTCTAGTTTGTAACCTTGAATGGATATAATCGACATTTCATGATATTCTGAAACATTAATTTAATTAATTATATAATTGCATAACTCGAGGAGTCCGAATTCAGAACCTAACATAATTAAATTAAAAACAAATGAGGACCTCTGAATGTAATACAGATGGGTGTTAGGTTCTGAACTCAGGCTCCTACACACGGCGTCCCGGAAGGCGATATAAATGGAGCAAAAATGTAGAGAAATACTGTGAATGTAGCGTTATTCTACATGGAAAAACCAAACAGAATCGACCCCTCAGACCTCCTAATTAGATCGTTTATTCGTTTTGCAGTAATTTGAAGTTTTTCAATTACAGTAATTTAATCGAAAATCGAAATTTTTATTTCTTTCAAGTTCAAATACTACCAAGTATTATTTACAATAATGGGATACATGTTTTCGATGTATTTTTTGCCGTAGAAAACGATGGTGTTATTACTTTTACTCTACCAGCCATCTAGTAAGCGTTAATGGCGTTTTTGTCGCAAATTTTTTGGAAAAAGTTGTATTTTTAGGTTAATTTTATTAACTAGCGCATTCTAGATGATTTCTAGAATAAAACCCTTTAAAATTTTGACAACAAAGTGATTTTTCCGCCAACCGGCCGCACTGGCAGCGTAGCGCATAGGCGCAGCATTTTTATTTTCATCAAGTTCAAGTACAACCAAACGTTATTTTCAAAAGTATGACACCTGTTTTCGATGTATTTTTTCTCGTAGAACATGATAGTGTTATTTGTTTCAACGTTGGAATTATCTAAAATGCGCTAGAGGCGAAAAATCATCAAAAACACGACTTTTCTTCTTACGATACACTACAAAACACGCTTCTAGCGCTTTCTAGTCAATTTTCATAATGAAACCAATAATATTATCGTCTTCTATGAGAAAAAATACACCAAAAACATATACCATA